>VYZT01044345.1:36442-70689 GCA_013400735.1 Pomatostomus ruficeps | reverse complement strand
GTTCCCCCCCCCCCCCTTTGTATCAGAAATGAAAGGAAACACAAGAAAATTGCCCAAACCACTAGTGATTATAATAATGGAAACTAAACAAAGAATTCGATGCTGAAAAAGGCGTACAGAAAGCATCTTTTAAGTGTTATCTTCTGAAGAACTTTTTCTATTCCAACACATCACTCATTTTTATACACAATTTCTTAGAAAAAAATTTAATATCATTTTTACTAAGCATCATGGGATCTGATCCTGTTTCAAAACGCTGCATAGAAACTCCCCATAATGATTCCATTAATCATGCATTAATGTGCAATTACTACTGAATTATTTGCTTTTCAGTGTTGACACAAGAGGTGGGACTCCTCTATCCTAACCTCAGCCATCTAAAAGTTGATGTGTCAAGTCTAAGCTAGAAATGCAAGTTCTCCATACAGTTGAGGTCGAGAGAGGCTGGTAGTTCTGGAGGATGACTCATCCCATCCAAGTAGGAAATGCCATTTCAGATACCCACCCTGGGACACGGAACTGTCCAGTCTTAGGGTGGAAGAGGATTCTGGAAGTCATTGCATCTACTGCCCTACTCAAAGTGAGGCCAGCTTCAAAGTTCGACCACATTTCTCATGTAAGGCAACAGTGTGGGGCTGGTAGTTGTGACCTGGGACTATAATAAACCAGTGCTCTCCTGCAGTAGACATGGAGGCATCTAAAATAGCCTGGACATCCAAATTCCTTCCACAGTTTTTCACCTAAACATCAAGAAAATAAATCCCACCCTTGCATACTCACTTACTGGAATACTAAAGTGTGAAGCACAGATCTGTGAACTTCTGAGTTCCAGTACCTCATCACTCAAATGGAATTTCCCTGCTCCAAAACTAGCTCTCAGCAAGGACGGGAACACACCCCACATTACACTGAAGTTTGGCACATGGCTTGTGGTGATCTAGAAAAGAAAGGCACAGGACTTGACGTCAAGCTGCATGCCATAGCTTTAAACTAGGAGGAGTAAAGTGTTGCTGATATGTGTCAGTCTGAAACTTTCCAGATACAGATCAGAGCACTTGTGTACAGCCATGGTGTGGGTGCTGGGAGGAGAGAGTCCTCCATGGCCATGTCTCTGCAGAGACACTAAAGGATGATCTCACCCCAGGAGATTTTAACAAAAATAAATGGTCTCTCTCCCATATTAACAGAATTTCTCTCTCTCTCTCTCACTCACATATTACAGAAATACAGGGTGGTCTCCCAATGCATTTTCCATGTCTTGTTTTGCCTTTATAATAGAACCAAATTTATTTCAAAGAAACATATAAACCAAGCAGAAATATTCCTTTATGGATTTGCATTGCTCTCGTCTCACAGGGATACCCACTTTCTTTGCAGCAAAAAAGCCCTTCTGAGAAAAACCCTACAGGCTTTGGCCCTAGAAAAATAGCAGCATAGACATTTTAAACATAGAAAACCCACTTAAATAGCTAAAAATAAAAATGGCGAAACAATTCAGGCCTTTTGTGGATTCTTGGGTTACACCATTTAGGTTGAAAAACCAAAAAGTTGCGCAAAATCTGCTCAAAGCTTACACATCTTGCAACGGCCACAAACTTGCATGGTGATTGCAATTGCAAAAATGGGTAAATGCTGATTTACTTTAAAATATAGCTACCAAATGAAAACAGAAAACATTCTTGCTAGTTTGTAGCTTGATGGTGGAGTCTAGAGGGAGTGTTTTTGATTACCTCAGAAAATCCCTGAAAAGCAATGCTTTGAATGGTGGTAGTGACAGGACCCCAACTTCTAAATTTTATTCTGCAAAGGGACAAATGACACAGTCCAATAAATGCCTCACATGCACATGATATTACATATGCTTCCTGACAACTGATTTCCAGAATGTTTGTGAATAGAAAGGTATTGCATGATTTATTAAAGCCTGAGGTTGGCAAATATAACCATTAAGGTATTACCTTTAGTTTCTGCACCATTAGATTTTAAATTCTCACCTGTCATCTCTAGGTGTTTTAAGATGATGCAGAAAAGACCAGTGCCTTTCTACCAGTCTCAAATGTGTGACAGCATTGGGGATGGCAGGAGCATCCTGGTTTGTGACATTGCATCTTCTCACCACATCTTATGTAGAAACCAAAGTCTTGTGACTGTGTCAAATTATTTCATTCTCCTCTCCCACTACCCCATCTAATAAGTAGAAATCAGTTATAAAAAAACCCAACCCAGACTAACGAAAGGAGGATCACAGCATAATAACAAAAATCTGTTTTGGTAGGAGAGCATGGAGCTGGTGTACAATAAGTCCAAACCAGTGGCAGTCACAGGAATGGCTTTCCCAACCGGAGATGTCAATAACTTTGTCGTTGGCAGTGAAGAAGGAACAGTCTACACAGCCTGTCGTCATGGAAGGTGAAGCTCAGCATTTTGTACTTATAAAACATTATGTACCTGTGTTGATGAGGGACAGCCAAGTGTGTGTGGAAAGTGTTCAATGTTTTTTTCTCTTGGATCAGTGATATCTGTACTGTTCCTGTGACCAGCACAGGAGCTGCCTGACTTTGAGCATCTGTGCTACAGCCTGCTATACTGGGATAGTTACCCTAGGCTCCCTGTGTAGTTGGTGGGGAGCAATGATTACTCTTAAGTTGTCTTCCTTTACCTTTTTCAGTCATGTGCCTGAAGAGAAGATGACTGGGACCTCAGAAATGCCTCTTTCTCACCCATGAGATGAGATGAGATGAGATGAATGTTTGTACAGCTTTATACAGGTTTATACCCCTAGCTGAGCTGTAAGTGTCTATGTATGCGAAGGTCGAATGAGGCCCTAGGAAACACTTCTGTTGCAGGGTAATCAGGCCTAAACCAATATGAGATGGTGATCTGCTTTATTTTTTACCAGTCTCAGCTCCATCTTCAGTCTCCGCTGGCATAAATCAGGGAAAAGCCCCCATGGGCCTGGTTCCTTTAATGGCACAGATGCAGCCACAGTGTGCCATGTGGGTTCTAGAGAATCCTGTCCTCTCTAACACACAGTGGTCATACATAACATAGCCCAGGCTGTAGTTTGATACTGCAAGTTCCTTGTTTTGCACCCTGCAAACCTGCAGGATGCTAGCGTGCTCTGTTAGCTTCCAGCGGTAGTTTCATCTCTGGGAGGCTTGAAAGGCTTTTGTAAAGAATAAACTTTTTCCACTGACAGACTTAGAGCTCCTTGCCACCAGTAGTTTGCAATGTTCTCTGAATTCATATTTTATCATATTCTGAGTTTATGTTGACCAAAAAGACATTAATGCACTGGTTTAAGATTGTAAGGCTTCTATTACACATTCCTAATGTTTTATAAATACTGTTTTACATATGTTTTCTTCAATGTTTTTTATTTTAAAATATTTTTATTTTAGCCTGACTGCTGACAGTATTGCACATTGTGTCTATTTAGGCATATATTGATAGGCTGTGTGTCAGCTGATGGTTTGAATGAGTCTTAGCCTGCTAAGATGAATGAAGCATGCCCAAGGACATTTCTCACTTCTGAACTTTCAGACTTGCCTGGTTTGTTCCTCACAAGAGGAGGAAGGTGCCAGATCCTCTTGTTAGCACTCCTTTATATAAACCTTCTACTGATCATTAGCAAAGTCTCTTCTGCTCCTGCCTGTCTTTCCTGGAGCTTTTTGCTATCATCCCTGGTTTATTTCCAGAGGCTCCTGTGTCCTTCAGCCCAGGACAATCAAGAGCCATATGTTATTCTGGAAAAAGGTGTGTCAAAGCACAGCAGATACCTAGGATGATCTCAATGCTCCAGAACTCCGCTTACCCCACTGACTACATGGCAGATAGCTCGGATAAAGTGAGAGGTGTCCTTCATATCCAGCACTGCAGGACTCAGCCCCTGCTCCAGCAGCTGCTGCGAGGTCTGGCAGGGGAACACAACTGAGGTTTCACTGTCCACACAGGGGAGGTGAGGGGACACTGCACCAGCTGGATGAGGGACCAGTTTCCTCTGGTGCAGCTCCATATCTCCTTTCAGTACACTGCACTCAGACTGGCACATGGCTGACAGGCTCATCAGAGCTGTGGCTATTTTTAATGTATATTCTTCCACTTGCAATTTTTCTATAATCTTGCTAAAAGGGTAATTTCGTGATTCCTTTTTCTGTGTACACTGTGAGACAGCACTGACAACCGATCTGGCATAATTTGCTTCCAGGAAGAAGAAAACTGTGCACATTCTCTCTTACACAGCATTGTATCTTTCCTTCCTAATAGCTATTCTAGCCTCTGGCTGATGAAATGCACATCTCCCCTTGTTCAAAGTAATGACTGTATGATACCTGATCACAGGATCAGTTCCTTCACTTTTTGTGAAAAAGCATTTGCTTCCTAGTGACTTGATTGACTGCTATGAAAAGTTACCTTAGATATTTAAGAGAAAAAGAGTTACCCATGATAAGTCATTAACATATCTGCATTTTTATTTTAATGGTTATTCCTTGTGATAATGGCTTACTCAGAGGCATAAGCTATAGTATAATTACAATTTAGAATTATTTTATAATTATACATAAATGTTATGTCAAGCGACAGGAGTAGACAGTGTATGTAGAAGTGAGTAAGGTAAGTTTTCAGAAGTAAGATAAATTCTCCTTGTGCTCAATTCTGAGCATTAATTTTGCCCCACTGGAGTAAACCTCTGCAGGCAAAGGCCTCAGCAAAAGGAGAGAGATTTACAGGTTAAACAGAACTTTAGAAGAAAACAGGAACCCAAGAGTAAAGAAAAACTATGTTAAATCACTAGGTGGTAAATCACTCTCTGGATGTAAATCTTTCTTCTTCCTGCAGTAAAGCTGGCATTGGTGAAATTTTTGAAGGCCACCAAGGACCTGTCACAGGAATCAACTGTCACATGGCAGTGGGTCCAATTGACTTTTCCCATCTCTTTGTCACATCATCATTTGACTGGACAGTGAAATTGTGGACCACAAAGGTAAGAAATCTGAGTTGGGCTGGGTCAAGTAATGCTACTTCTGAAAATGCTGTTGTCAGAAATATTTTAATATTGTCTATCAAGTCCTAAGAACCAATTAATTGAAAGGCTGTGGTTAAAATGGGCATAGTGATAAAATTGTAAGTAAAATATATAGCTAGGGTAACTGTCAATCATATTTGCCCTGAAGCACACCTTGCCCTTTAGCTGGCCTGCATTTCAGTATTAACCCTCATGCTGAGCAGTTTCACTAGGCAAGGAGATGAGGATGTCTTGTACTCCCAGGCATGAAACAATCCATTCAGCACTCCCTGTGCAGGCTAAATTGCAAGGCTAATACTAGGCACTATGGTGGTGCAGCAGTAGGAACACTTTCCTCGGATGAAGCAACAGGGGAAGTGCACATACAACTTAGTGCAATCAATATCACTTGTGAAATTCACTGCTGGAGGAGGCTGTGGTAGCCAAAAGGTATAAATTGTCCCAATGACATTAGACACTGGAAGGAGGGAGGAAGTACATGCTAGAACTTACATTCATGACCACCGGGGATCTGTTGCTGACAACTCCATGGCCATCTGCCTGTGACCTCTTTCAGAGAGAGCAGCAGAACAGCAGAAATGTCACAGTCCTGTGAAACTGAAATCACAACAACTCTATGGGACAGACTAAACAGGCCAACCTGGTTTATTGTACAGGCTGAGTAAAATAGGACAATAAGAGGTAAAATCCTAATTATGTAAGTCATCTAAACTTATTTTTTTATACACCAGAGTAGAGAACTGCCTTCCAAATGTCAGGTTTTTGTCTTAACCGAATTGGTTTTATGCCTGCATTTGGTTCACATCTTGATCTGCACCCAGCAGAGTTCCAATACTGGAAGCTGACCCCAGTCAGGAAGTATCTCAGCACGTGTTCCTCCAAGACATCAGGGCTTCAAGATGCTAGACCAGATGCACAGTAAATGTAAATATGAACGTGATCAGAAGAGCTTATGTGCTAGAAAAAACAACACAGTTACCTAGATGATAACTTGGATCAGCTTCCATAGTAGCTTCCCAATGCATTTGTTAATGGCCTGATCCAATGTGCATGCTATTTAACAGGTGTGTTCTCCTAATCAGGAGTGACTGCAGCTGATGGTTTGGTCTTGAGCATTACATTTCAGGAAATTCATAATGAGTTCGGTGCATGATTTACCTAATTCACATGTAACTATATACATCACTAAACCCAGCCTTAACCAGTGCAAAAGTGGCCCAGAGGAGCAGATGTGAGCAGGCTGGAATGGGTCTGGGATGGTTCCTAGGTGATGAACATTAGAAAGGGCTGCAGAATAGCCAAGGGAGGGACAGCTTAGGTGTTGGCTCACTGGGGCTAAATAGGCCATTTGGTGTGTGAGACAAGGGAGTCCCGGGCAGTGGTGATGGAGGGCAAGGGAGTACTGGAGTGTTGAAGCTGAGTAAGTGGAGAAGAATTCGTGGGGAGTGCAGGGAAGATGAAAGGCAAGTATTGAATTCCAAACACACGTACAGAAGAGTCTTGGATGAGTATTCAACCATCAGCTTGAGGCTGAATATGGCAATAAGGGTCTCATTCATCTGTAGCTTAAATGAAATTGTATTAAGGAATAATAAAGCCTGACTTTTACTTTAAACTCTTGGGATTTTAGAAGTTAATAGTAACACTAACACAGCACATTTTGGACACAAAGACACTGCAGATAGTAATACACAGTTATCCTCATGGAACATTTCAGTGCGAAAATGGTAGGGTCTGATTTTTTTCAGGGCAATCAGTTTTCAAAGAACCAAACCATTTAAATTTCTAATATCTATCAAGTTGTGGCTCATCTGGCAAGAGGGGCTTCCTGAGAAAGCTCTTTGACCGAGCTGGGCGAGCTGTGATGTGCATGTGACGCACCACAGCACCGCTCAGGGCTGGAAGCTGCGTTGCTCTTTTGGATCACTTGCTCTCTTCTGGAGCAGTTTTGAGCAGCAGCAGCAGCCCCAGGCTGCTACCCTGCCAGCCACTGCCCTGTGAAAACATCCTCTGAGACACTAGACAAGTTCTTGAATTGTGATGAATGTTTTCTTTTCCTCCCCATTCAACTGCATCAGAAGTTTATTTCCATATTGTCTGAATAATTTTCTTGGCTGGAGCTACTACATATTTAAGGCTCTCTTTGTTCAGTTCTCATAGTCAAGGCTCAGTCAATCAGTGGGCTCTGAAAAAAAGGTAGTGAATTGATATGCAGTATTGAATGCTTCTGCTGTCTTACAAGATTTTAGTCAGAATTGGTTTATTCCTTTAGTTTCTTATTTGTAAATTTAATCTCCCTATCAGCATCCAAAGCCGTATTGCTTTCTTGCTTCTACCAGTGTTGTCTACTTAATCCTGTGCACATTATCCTCTTTGGTCATGAAATTCAATTCCTTTCTGTTTCACAGGTTCAGAGTCAATGTCCAATTGTAAAGTGAACCATAAAAGCTTTGTGTTTATATTGTCTATTGATGTTGTGTAGCATCCTGGGGTGCCTACAAGAAAGGCACTTTCATAGTAGGCATTTGACTGATGGATTGAAAGCACCATCTCCCTTAAAAACTTGCTTGACATTTTATAATGTTTTTGTGGTTAACACATTTTCTAGCTAAATGCAGTTTAACCAGGTGACTGAGAATAAGATTTTTACTAGCGGATGAATGAGTGTTTTGTTGATAACACTAATACAAGTTTCACATTATCATCGATCACATTAGCCAATAATTAGATCCCTGGGTGAATAGCAAGCAACCAAAAGCAACAGGAAAAGAAACAGAATTTGAAAAGATAGTTACTCGATAACCACAGCATTGCCTGGTTCCCAATGAAGGTAATAGGGCTTTCAACTTGAATTCATACTACACCACATAAGCAAGTCTTGGATGCAGAGCTGTCAAAGGGAAGTCCCGATGTGAAGTGTCTGTGGAGCTCTGCCCTTAATTAGGTAGTGTCGGTACGATGCTTTGAAGAGGTAAGGTGCTAAGTGGAAATGCTAAGTGTTGTTAATTAATTAAACACTAATCCTCATGAATGAATAGCATGAGGTTAAATAATGAAATGTAAGTATTGTTATTATTACAGCAATTGCTGTTTGGAGAGCAAATTTTTTGATACTGTGTCAAGAGATGGGAGCTACCTTGGAATTGTTAAAGCATAGCAAAATATAAGCTAGTTTCAGCTAAAGCCTAGAAGATGACTTGTTTGCTGCTGAGGGAGTTAATTTGGGTCTGGACAGAGAGCTGGATTTTGTTAGGTTTTTCATCCTTCACATGCCTTCTTTAGCTCTTATCCTTCCATGGAGGGGAGGTGCTAATGACTAGTTTTCTCCTCTTGCACGTATGCCTAAGTCATGCTCAGATGGGCAGAGACTGGAATAACTGTAACAACATTGCTGCATCCCCATCCATGCTTGTCCCTCTCTAACTAACGTTTATGTAATGGTGGTAATGCCATAATCAGAAGGAGGCTCAGAGGTGAGCAGGCTGGTAGTAGGGCCACCACATAACCATTAGCAGAGTCCAATGGAGCCAGAGGTCATGTGTGCCCTCAGTGACAGACTACCCATTGTGTGTCTCTGCTCAGTTTTGCTTTACTAGCACATGCATCAATGGTAGTACCTTCCTGTCCCTCTCCTTTGTCTTTTTTTTCTTATGCTCTTCACATGCTGCTCTTCTCTTTTGATATGCTGTGCTGCTCCAGTCTGCAGTCTGTTGTGCTTTTTTGAGAAGCCACCTTCTAAACAGCAGACATTCCCATTTCTATGCTATGTGCCTTCACGTACACTTCTGTACCTTGAAAATCTTATGCCCGTGTGTTTGTTGATAACCTGGGTATGACCCAGTCCTCCTGTCTCTTGGAGAAAATTATTTTACCTGTCATACCTTCCTATCAGCATGTAACTTCAGACTCCACTGGTTTTCATTTGGCCGAGAGTTGAACACCCTCTCCTCTGAGGTCCAGCTGAAGCCTACCACTACAAAAATGCAAAGAAGCATGTGGTGGTGGTGGTGTTACTACAGGCAGGTACTCTACCCTTCCCCAGAAGCCTTGCTGATAGGATCAGATCCACTTGATAGACCAAATTTACTGTGATGGAAAATGGTGTTGCAGAATGAACCAGAGCACTGCTTGATGGTCACCAAGAAAATGCACGCACACATGGGCAACTTTTTAACATTTACTAAAATAGCAGGGAGATTAAGTTCTTTGAGATTAAGTACTTACTGTTTTTTCAAGTTATCTGGTTACTGGCTAAGATTTTTTTCTATTATAATTTCAATTGCCTTAAATGGGTGAGTGAGAGCCTCTTGTGTTTCAGTTAGCATTGTCTGAAGTTAAAGATCCAAGTAGAAATGTAGTCAAACGTACTCATGATGAAAGGACAGTAAACATAGTGAACTAGCACAACAATTTGGTGAATTGTTCCTCACGAAAATTTTTTGTGACTGTAATTGGAAACGCTGGAGTCAGTGACTTGATTTAATGAAGTCCTGTGGCTGGTGGTCAGAGTGGATGACAGATTAGAGACACAGATGTTAGTGGTTAATGGTATACACCATTTCCCTGCGTTACAGAAGGCATTCCTATCCCACTGAATGGGCAGTTATTTATGAAGAGTGTAGGACTCCACAAGAGTAGCCTGTAAGCTACTGGTCTGGGCACCCAGTCATGCTCCAAGAGTCTGCCTGAGTAGCACAGAAACATGAGAAGGGGAGGAAGTGATGATCTTGCCATTTTGCTCTGAGCTCCATCTTGTGCCTATGAACAGCTCTGGTTTCACTGACGGCAGGATCTTCTCAGAGTAAAGCTCTGATTTTAATGTGTTGACACTTCTTGATGAAACCTGTTCTGTCCACTGGGGGCCAGGCCTACTTCTCCAGTTTGTAGCAGGATCAAACAGACCTCCAACAGCAAAATGGGACTGGTGAAATGCAGAGGTTACTCAGGTACCTTATCTTGCATACACTTAAGTGTAGATTAGAGCTGGACTTTATGAAATTTAGAAAGTATCACTACGTTCACTCTTGAACATGTTCATTCTTAATATTTTTTTCTAAGCTTTCCTAAATCCTTTGAGCCATATCTTCTCATATTATTGTGTAAGACATTTTAGATTACTCTTATTTTATATGAAGTTGGATCCTCTTGGATCTTTTATTTTGTAGAGCTTTCATACTTTGATTTCTTATGCAGCTACTGGAAAGAAGTAACTGTACTGCATACCTCAGACATCTCTAGGAGAGACCACCATTACTGCCCACCACTGACTATACAGGAGCCCAGCTCTGGCAGATAATCAATTGCTGTAGCTTTTGGTGTCTTTCTTGCATCTGGGCAGCCTCAGGCCATATCTAAACTGGCAGACATGTCAGCACTTTTGAGCTCCTGAGTCTGCCTTCTTATTCTGGCTTCTCCCAAACCACTGCCAGGAAGGAACCAGCCTCTTTATCCCACACCACACACACATATACATACATATGCACCTTGATTTGCAGCCAGAATCCTGTGGAATCCTTTACTACTCCTCCCTCTGACTGATTTTGGTGGGGCTCAAATGTCTATCTCAGGGGACAATTTCAATCCTCTTATTTTAGATACCTGACTAGAATGGTCTCCCTTACTGCTGCATTACCACACAAAGCTCCTTCTTTTCTCTTTGATAAAAGCAATTAAAATTATTAATTTGATTAATCACTGTCCAAATGTTAATTTTATCTGGTTATAGGGAATGACAAAGGGTGATAAAAAAGCATGCTGGAATTTCATGGAAATAGTCTCTCTGTGGTGTGAGTTCAGAATTTTGAGTTTTATCCAAAAACAAGGCAATGAATGAATTTGCTTCAGAGCTCACTTTCTGTCAAAAGGCCAAGCTGACTTGGGGAAGAGGGTGGAGTTGCCTGTTCAGACAGGATTTTTTTAGGTTTTGCCCTTTACCTCTGGAGCCAGAGGTCTGGCTCTCATCCAGCTGTACCAAAAAAAAAAAAAAAAGTATTTTCTAGGTAATTTTAAAGAGCAAAACCAAAGTGAAGTCAGGTGGCTTGAAATCAGTCCCAAGTTCTTAACTTGAAATACTTCTCATGATTTGGTTTTCTGTGTAGCCATATTTGATAAGTGTTAGGAAAATAGTCATCAGCTGGCCAACATACTTAATTTACTCACATGAAAAATGGTCCTTCTTTGTGATACATTTCGTGAAGAATGACACACACACAAATAAAACAGTCATCTAAAATACTGAGTTCTACAAACTCAGTGGGCTAAACTGTATTTCAGAAAACCCTAATATAAATCCAGCTGTAGCAGTGAAAGCTCTATTTGCACATGGAAAGCAGAATTGGATTTCAGGAGCTTATATAATCTGTGCAAAACAAAGTCATCATTCCTTTTTTCCCTGAAATCACAATGCAAACCTCCCACTGACAGTTCTGTTGCAGAATTACACTGGAGGATCAAGCTCGCATGCAATAGTGAAACATTTCAGGACAATTATCATTATATAAAGCCCAGGACTTCTTCCCTAATGGAAATTTTCTCCCACCTGCTTCATGCAGCCGTCCTTTCTCTGCCATGTGAGAGACTTTTGTTATCAGTAAAAAAGAAAGGAACTGTGTTCAAAGTCCAAGATGAAGTAGTCTTCAATAATAATTAGCCTCAAAATCATTGCTTACTGACCCATGAAAGCTCTGCGGGCATCCTGGTGGCAGCAGCTACAAATACTAATCTTGACTGTTTAGCAGGCAGTGCTGCAACATCAGGCTGTGTCAGCCATCCTGCAATGCTCCTCCTGCTCCTGCTTCCTGGCAGCCAAACTGCAGCAGCAGGGTCACTTGAAAGCCTGGCAATTCGCTGAGTACGCACGCACTGCTGGGCCAGGTACCCTGCGATGAAGCAGCATTTTCCATTAAAAAGAAAAATTGAATTTTCAGGGGCCTCATACTGAATGTTCCCATCAGAATCACAGGGGTAGGAAAAAACCAAACGGCAGCTACATTATCCCACTCCTCTCCTCGCCTTGCAATTTGAGCTAAACTGCCTCTCTTTAACAACTTGAGGCCCAGAGCAGGGAGAGCAGTCCCACTGACCCCAGGAGAGGTATGTGCAGGACTTGAGGGTATGCCGCTGCCTCTCCCACATGACAGGGAAGTGCTAGCACACCGATTCAGCTTCTCCCAAATCATCCTGCTCATTCTCCAGCTCTGATTCCTTGTCCCGTCTACGTGGGATATAAACAGGGAGTGACAACTGGAGGTAGAAGGTCAAATCTGCCCTTCAGTGTTACACTCTGTGTTCAGTGTTTCCTCTGACCAGGAGCTGGTCATTCTTCCATCAACGTGCCTTGCTTATAAGTCTCAGCAAGCCCCTTAAGAGCTTCTCTGAAAAATAATCCAGGAATATAGTAAAGTAAAGGCAGGAGTATGAGCTACAGAAACTACAGATCAGTTTGCTAGGCAAGGACAGTAAAACTTTCTATAGTGCTTTAAGCTTCTGAAAAGAAATTGAGCCGTTTTTATAAGTGGGTAGAAATTCCAAAAGAAAACAGCAGTATTTCTAAAGAAGGCTCTTGACACAAATGCATAGTTAGTAGTTTAGGAGGAAGTGTTGTCCTGCTTAGAGCATGTTTTTAAATAAAAGGTGGAAAACTTGATTACCATTTAGCGATGAAGTCAGCAGTCTGAGAAAATACAGAACAAATGGCAGATACCTGTATAGGCTTTTCCAGTGTTGTTGTCTGCACTTGTCTCCAGCTTGATGTGGGTGAATGAAGCAGAGAATATTAAACCTCACACAGTGGAAACCCATAGGCCAAACTCTTGTAAGTGTGAAGTAAAAGGGGCTCCAGATTAGGAATGAAACCAGATGATCTAGAATGCAGAAACAAGAATACACCAGCCTGGCCAGAAGGAACTAGGGACAAAAGTGAGCTGGGGAACATTGTAGGCCAGTCCGCCTTACATACATTCTGATGTTTTTAAAGTTCATCCATTGCAAGCAGATCTTTTAAATAATTTAAATTTACAGTAGGTATCAAGTAATGCACATTTATCTCAAACTCACTGAAAATAGTTCCTTAGCTAACATGAAGTGGTGAAGAGGAATGCCATGCTTTCTGCTTTTTTTCTTTAGAAAATAAAAAGGTCTTTTTCCATTGGGTAAGTGGAAAGGCACGGTAGAAGAGGACTTTTGAAGTAGAGCAGCACAGCTGGAATGTGTTGCACCTCTGCAGAGTATTTAAAAGACTTAAGAAGGATTAACCAAATAAGCAGTTTACCTGTCAGTAAAACTAGCTTCCAGGCTATCTCCAGATTTCAAAAGCTCTGCTGTTTGAATTTCTGATGCTCTTAAAAGACAAGTGCTGTCTGACTTCCCAAGTTCTTTTATATTTTTCTTCATGCCATAGTATTAGACATTAAGATCAGTTCTCATTAAAACCGCCTGTGCCAATCATCAAACCTCTTTTCCTTTGCTTCCTTCTTTTATACTCACTCGTGGCGCTTTGCCTTTGAAGGAAACCACAAAAATGTAATCATCAGGTTATCTCCAGACTTGGTCTGCTCTCATAGCCCCTTTCCTTTCAGTTTCACCCTTGTCCCTGCCTCCATCCATAATAATTCCCACATGTTTATGCAAAAATATTTGACTTTCTTTTGTTATTGACAATTTTAGAAAGGCAACAGTTTCAGCATCTCTGCAAGAACAATAATTTCTAAAAGGGAACAGTTTTCTGCCTTGTCTGTCTGCAACATTCAGGATGCCAAAACACAATCAGTGTAACAATACTACAGCACTTAAACATGAGTGTAAGGATCATTTCCACACTCATTTCTTTCCCCCTGTTGCTACTGAGTCTAAAACTTAAGCCTGTTACCTTGCCAATCAAGTCAGTTTAGACTTGATTCAATGACCTAGCAATTATCTGACAGCGAGGTGACACAACATATAGATAGGTCATAGCCCAGTGAAATGTTCCTTGAGTCTCAGAGGCTCATCTGCAATCCAGCACTGAAACTGACTGCCAGAAGCAATTTTAAGGCAGGTAAAGGAGTTTTTACTCCTGTAACTCAGTTCAGGGTACCTCAGGTAGCCAGTGACATTGGGCAGCTAAAGCTAGACATCTCCCTTTTGCTTTCCCATTGCCATCCTTGAAGGTCTGGCTAGTCCTGGAAAAGGTGGAACAGGCTATGAGTTGTGAGTTGTATAGTACTGGGGTCTGTGGAATAGTGATACTCTACGTGGAGAATGCAAGACAGACTTTGCTGAGCCATCAGGGATGTACTTGTAACTAGTGCCTCTGATTTATGACATCTAGTAACAGTTTCTGGGAGTGCTTTAACTTTTAAAAATGAGCATAAACTGAACTAAGTAAAGTCCCACTAGTACAGTATCAAAGTTGGAGCTATTGGATAATCCTAGATCATCATAACTATTAGAAAAGAGATTTGGGAGAAACATGGTTGTCCAGAACTGGCAAAATTCCTGTGGAGATCAGTCAGTCAATGAAAACCAGGGCCTCTGACTCCATACAAATGGAGAGAGAACACAAAGGCTTACAAGAGCAGTAGAGCCTTACACAGAGCAGAAGACTTAACTCCTCAGCACAAGAGGTGTGGGCAAGTAACCCCAAACAGCTAATAGCTGATGTCCCAAGAAGGACACTACTGAAGGGGGAAAGGTCAAGACCAGCATAGAGCCAATTTGAAGAGTATTTGCCTCAATATTCCCAGCAGCTTTTAGTTTCTGCTATACTGTCTGCATGGTTTGAGTTAGCCTGGTTAAGTGGCACGGTTAGAAGGGAAACAGTGAGCCTGGATTCAGCAAAATATGAAGAGGTCTCTTCCAAGATGGAGAAGACTGGGCCTGTAAAACACTGAACAAGCTCAGATCCTATCCTGAGCAGAAGTTCCACAAGCTGTGCCCAGTCCCAGTTTATTTCACATCATCTGGTCAGTGTGACACTGCAGCACTCACTTTAAAGAAAGAAGATTGTACCTTCCCTATGTGTTATCTCTGCTGAAAGAGATGTCTTGCTTTGACACCATTTTGCAGGTTGTGGTTTTGGGTTTTTTTTTTAAATCAATAAAGACTATACAATACTTGGTCCCACAGGGCCCAAATTCATAGAATATTAGAATGGTTTGGATTGAGGGTCTTAAGAGATCATCTCATTCCCATCTCCTATTCCCTGGTTTGTTCAAGGGCCAGACAGAGGAATAGACACTCTGCTCAGGACCACTCTGTCAAAGTCCCCAAAAGCCTGAGCTTGAGTCTAAACAAACAACATCAGCTTGTTTGGAAAGTTCCTATGCCAAGGACTAATGAATCTGTCATATTTGCTGCACACCTAGAAAAATCAAATCAACTTGAATCAACTTGCAATACTGCACAGCACCCATGGCTGTTGTTAATACAGTGTGAGCCGGAAGTATGTGTTGGCTGATCATCTTTAGAATAGAAGACAATCGAGTGGAAAGAAGGAAGTGGAGACAGCAGAGTGTGTGGTGTCACCACACATCTGCACTCCTGAAGGTACAGTGTAGGAAAACACCTTTAAGTGGAGCTGACACCCACAGAAATTGTGGCAACATGTAAAAAAAATGCTCATTTCATGAAATGGGCAAAGCCAATAGTTTTTTTCCATGGCTTTTCAGAAGTCAGGTGCTAGTTAAAACCTGTGGATATGTATACAGTCCTTTATAAGGATAATTAGCTGCTTTATGTGTGGCGCCTCCTGGATTAAAGAAAGTTCTTCTATGCAAATAAGTGGAATAGACTGGTCAAATTTATATGTGTAAAAAAACCCCTCTTTTAGATAAATGTGTAAAATTTATTTAGGTGAGCTTCTTATTTCATAGACAAGTGTTAGTTCCTAGACAGCCCATGGGTATTTAAAATGTTCACTCTTCATTGTCCTCTTAAACAATGCCTCTGTACAAACACTGAGGATAAACGATTGACTTTGATAACATGTTTAAATAAATGAGAAAAAAAATCACATGTCTTGGAATTGGCTTTTTGCTTTTTCCACTAAATGCTCAAATCATGTCCTTTCAGAATCAATGGCAAAACTCCATTGATTCATTCGGGCCGCATTTTCATCCTACACTCTTCTTCTTCAGTAATAAGTAGATTTGTCCCAAGTTTTTCTGAAGATACTGCTTTAAACTATTTCTTCTGTTCTACTGAATAACAGAGTGAGTTGATATTTAAGAGTGAAAGCTCATCAAGTTTAAATTACAGTTGTTTTATAATAATGGCCATATGTAGTTATGGATTGTGTAGGTCTGAAGTTTTGGTAATTTAAAACTGCTTTAAAGTGACCTTTACATGGTTCCACATTTCAACATTTTCTAAAAGCAGTTGGTATTGGTCCTTACCCATAAAGAGATCTGCAGGCCTTGGCCCATAGTTAACAGGCTCGCAGTAAGGAAGTCCTATGAACACTTATACACAAACTTAAAAATGGAGTCTTCACAATGAAATCAACATAACTGCTCTCAGACCAGGATGAAATGTAAACTTCTGTAAAGGCCAGTCGCTGCCAGTATGGAAGACAGGACGCAAAGCAAGATGGACCTTATGCAGTTGTTGTTGTTTGTTCTCTAGTCAAACAGCACAAGAAGACAAGACTATGGGAAATACTCTTTTAACTGGCAGTCAGTCAAGCTGGGAGGATAGTGATATTTGGGGCAGTATGGAGGTCTAGCTCAGCTCCACTGCCAATGCCTGATTTCTGCCATATGATTTCTCCCTGATTTCCCAACCACACCGCAGCTGATCTTGCCTTTCGGTTGGTCTGCTCCCAATCCTGCAATTTCTTATTTCTTTGCAGTGCTCCATGCCGTATTCTTCTCCATTCACTTGTGTGTCATTCCTTGCATGTCTGAGATCTTCCTCAAAAGCTGTATTATTCCTGTTGTCCACACTTTCCCTCTGACTTTCTATCTGGCTGAATATTTCCACTGTTACGCTAAAGGCATTTCATTTTTCATATTTGAGGCTTTTCACCTCAAATACCAGCACTTCGAAAGTGTTTTTATTTTGGTAACAGGCAAACAGAGGCACATCAGCTAAAGCTATTTGCCAGAGACTACACAACGTGTGTACTGCAAGATACGGACCAGCACCAAATCTCCTGACGCTTCCTTCTAATGCCTTGGTCCTTAGGCATGAAGTAGAAAATAAAGTAGCAGAACTAAAAAGACCATTAAAAAAGTGCCACAGTCAAGATCAAAACAAGTTTTGATATGCTGACAAAAAGGAAATGCTGATTGAAATCTGCCCTGGATTGATTGATATCTTAATAGACCCTTAACTTCTGTGGAATTTTGTTCCTTCTCCCATGACATTAAATGTTAAAGTGCTGTATGTGCAGCACTTTTCCCATGAATAAGAAAAATACCATCCACCTAGGAGTTGACCAGATTTCCTTTTCTTTTGGTATACTACTATCTTCAGTGTGTACCAGGATTTAGACACTTGATACATTTGAACCTAAATTAGATGTTTTCAGCGTAAATACACCGTGCAGCATTGGGAATCCATGTGGCCCTCTCTAAATACTATTTCCCAGCTCACACTTGTAAACATTCACTTTGAAATTTCCTATGAAATACCTCTGCTGCTTCAAAAGTTTGGTCTTCATTTGGCCCTAAACCCTGCAAAAGCTTTAGCACAGGTGTGTAAGTAATTCCATTAACTCATGTAAGTAACTCCACTGATATTACATTCTAAGCAGACACATATGCGTTTGGAGAACAAGACCTTTTTCAGGTATGAAAATATTTTTGTCATTTTTTCCTTTTCTTTTGCAAAACTCCAGCCTGGGAAAATAAATTAAAATGTTGTATAAATTTGCAGTAATAGGGTCAAGCTCTAATTTCATTTCATTGTTACACAAAATGTTTGCTAGTCTTAGGAAATGGACAAAAACCATTAGACCAGTTATGGAAATTGGAGGCCTGATCCTGTAAACAAAGTATATTTCATTAATACAAGCAGAGGAAAACCCTGCCTCTGGAATAAATCCCTATGTATTTTCAGTATGTTTTCAAAAGACAAAGTCATGTAATTAAATCTCTGAATACTTTCAGTAATTTTTTGTGATACCTGTGATGGCAAGAAATATTTCAGAATTGTTTACAATACAGTGCTGCAACAGCACCACATCACCTCAATACTCAGCGACATGGCAGCATAGAGATCGACACACACCTGTCCCATGTGCTGCCCCCGCAGTGCTTCCAGTCCCAATATCCCTCCAAGCACCATGAGGTGCAAGAGAACCAAAACCAAAACTAGCAAGGACCCATCTGTAAATAGATATCAAACCAAGTATTTTATGACTTTTACAATATAGGAAGGGAAAGCTATATAATGATTGCAATTAGTCACGCCACTTTTCGGAAAAAATAATGTACGGCTATACGGAGTTGGGGCACTCCGGACAGTGTTTCCTTTGTAAAATGCACGAGGGTGCATTCCAGAGGGATCTGAGCGAGCTGTTCTATGGGTGCGACTTGGACACTCACAAGGCCCGCTCCGCGGTGTTGCGTTTCCCGGGGGCGCGGGGACAGCGGGCGCCCGTCCCGCCGGGCCGCGCTCGCCAGGGAGGCGGCGGGAAACGGCAGGAGGAGGGAGGCAGTGAGGGAGACCCTCGGAGAAGTCCCATTGTTTAGATTTCTGTCACAAGCCATGAGAATACGTAATTTCTTTCATCTCTGGAGTTTTCATTATCATTCAAATTTCATTTTCCATTAATTGATCGGGGATTAGCGAAGCTATTATGCAAAAATTAAAGACAAGCCAGATGCGATGAATAATTCATGAGGGACAATTACACTTTATTCCTGGTGTACTTCCTAACTTCCCTCCGACTCCCCGCCTGCTGCAGATGACAGCCTTCCTTCCCCGGCTCCCTCCCTCCCTGCGGANCGCTGCCCGCCTGCCTCCCGCCGCCGAGGTGCCGGCCGGGAGCGGCCGCAGGCGCTCCCCCCGCCCCGTCATCCGCGCGTCCCACACCCCTCACACCGGGCATCTCATTTATCCCACCGGACAGTTGTTGTCCCATTAAAGCGCAGTCCCGCCCTTCGCGGAGGACCTTTCATCTGGGGAAGTTTTATGACACTTTGTAAATGTGCAAAGTTTTTAATTAGACTCGCCAGACAGCCCCAGGCAGCACTAGCGCCACGAAGTCTTCATGCCGCTCTCTGCTTTACAGCACAACAAGCCGCTCTACTCCTTTGAAGACAATGCCGACTATGTCTACGATGTCATGTGGTCGCCAGTGCATCCCGCGCTCTTCGCCTGCGTGGACGGGATGGGGCGCCTGGATCTGTGGAACCTGAATAACGACACCGAGGTGAGGCGGTGAGGCGGCGGTGGGAAGGCGCGGGCGGGCTGCGGGGCGCCGGGCGAGACCTTAACCCTGTGGGGGCCGGCACTGCCGGGCACCCCTCGCCATCCTCCCGCCGGGGCTCTGCGCTCTCTCGGGGTGGGAGCAGCCCGGCGTCGGCCGCCGCCCGCACCCCGGGGCGCGGCGGGGAGGGGAGGGTGAGGGAGGGCCGGTCCCGCTGCCGGGGGCGCCCGCCCGCCCCTCTCCCTCCTTCCCTCCCTGCCGCCTCCCTCGCTCCCTCCCCTGCGGCGGGGCTGCTGCGCTCCGTACCTGTCAGGGGCGGGAGGGCCGGCTCCGGCACACCCGGCAGAAAGCCAATGCAATTAAACGCCGCGGTGCCGGCTCGGAGAGGAGGCGCCTTCCCCCTCTGTTGTTTTAAACCGCACTTTTAAACTGCACTTTTAAACCGCGCCCGTTCTGCAGGATTTTCTTTATCCCCCCACCCCGTTTTTGGCGCACGACGCTCCGAGCGCCAGGTTTGCGATGCCGGCCTTCAGCCGGGGGTCACACATTGGCAGCCCGGCCACGCCGCTGCTTACTGCCGGCGGGGACCGAGGCTCGTGTTGGGCTGCGAGACTTCTTTCCCTCTGTGATTATTATCCCCTGCGCCAAGTTCTCTGGGGATTGTAACTTGGAAGCCTCGTGCCAGCGCCTCCAGCGTATCAGAAACCAAGCGTGTGCCCCTGCATCTCCCCTCGCATCCTGCCTTTGAGTCGCTTGGTACCCCGCTTCAGTCTTTTAAAGCAGAGGGCATTTCTCTCACATGTTACTTGGGACTCTACACCCTCACCTTTTTTTGTCTTTAAACTACTTCTGTGGAACTTAAAGGCACAACTGCAAATAACAAATAAATTTTCTTTTCACCGCTATTAACTAAATAGTGGGGACCATTGGCGAGGAAAGGTCTTGCCTTTGAATTTCACGAGTGAGAAATGATTAATCAGAGCACTTTTAGCAAAGATTGAGACTGGTAAGCACTGTAGTTTTTAAAAAGTCTCTTTCTAAACGTGCCAAACCCCATTTTTTTTTCTCCTATTATTTCAAACTTTTAAAAACATCAGAGACTTAAATTGATACTGTTTTTCTAGATTTGAGTTTCACCCAAAAATGATTTTCAGAAAACCTGTCATCACCTGAGGTCAATCTTAGATGGCCAGTAATCACTTTTCAGCACGAAAATGGAAGGATTTTTCCACAAACGAAGTCTTGCATGTTTTTACTTAGTACAATGTAAAATTAAGAACAAACAGACTGTAAGAAAAAAGGTCATGTTAGCTGACAAGTTTCTTTATGTCCAAAAAAGAGAAGATGGAACAGCAAGCAGCAGTATTTTCCTTCATACACCCAATCTTTAAATTTATTTTTTTTAAGAATAGTTTGATCATTAATGTGCCTTTTACGTAAACATGCTGTGCATTTCAGTCAGAGTAAAATACGGGTGCAGTTTATGGCTTCCAGTGAGTGGTGCTTGCCATAAATAAGCACGGACAGGTAAGAGGAACCAGCACCGGGCACTGCACTGTCAAGGGGAGCAGTGAGGCCCTTTGAAGTGCTCTGAGCAGGAAGCAGTGCAGCCTTTTTAATTAGAGCACATACAGCTGGAGGATATACAGGAGGAGTCTCCTAAGAATTTATTTTGGGAAGGGAGGGACATATCCTTCAGGTGTTCTCATTAATGCAGGCTTAAACACAGAGCATTAAACCCAGCATTTTAAGAAGAAAAAAAACAAACAACCCTTTCCCCCCAAATACCAAGGCTGAAATCCTGCTCTGCTTGAAATCAACTGATGTTTTGCCATTTTACTCAAGGAGACCATAATTTCTTTCCAAAAAATTAGTGTGGACTACTTGATCCCATTCCCATCAATAATAAAGCTGTACGTAGCAAACCGCTGCTTATTTTCAGTGTGTTTACATATAAATATATAGAAACATCAGGGAAAATAATTAATTTCAAGCTTCATCCTGCTTTTATTCTGCGTGCAAGACCACCCCCTGATTTCACAAATTATTTCCGTTCTTAGAGGTCAAAATCAGCTCTCATGTAAGGATCAGACTGGAATTATTTCCACGGTATCTGAGCTTTGTATTTTTAGGAGAATCAAATTTGGATCTCTGGACACAGAAATATCATTTGGTTTCCTTACTGAACTCTGATGAAACAAATAAAAAAATCTGTATAAATGATAAACTGGCAGATTCTGAATAGATGTGAAGTTTTGTTATGCAGGAGAAGCAACAAAAGTATCTCTGAAAAAGGGAACTGCAAACAGTTTTTCTAAGCATCGTAACTAAAAGTGATCGTTGTTTGCTTTTACCCTCTATTTGGTAGATCATTATTAGCTAATAATTTTCAAGATTTCTGTAATTTATTATGCCGTTTAAGTCTGCATAGCTATTTGCTAAGAAAAACTCCATGTTAGCGCTTCTGCCTTTGTAATAAGAGATCTTGAAACACCTATTTTTTAGATCATTGTTACTTTTAGATGTCAGATATGTGATGTCAAAGAATTTGTGAAGACAGTAGAAAATGACAGGTCTATTACTGTGTTTAACTGCTAGCTATTGATAAAAATCTCTGTGTAAGAGCTAGATGTGATTGTTATTAATGAGTCCTGCCTTTGTTTAATTTGGGGAATAAGCCACCTTAATATTTAGGTATTATTTTGAAAATCAATTAAGAAAATACCTGGGTTTAGTTACAATATACTACCTTCAAATTTTTGAATTGCAACAGAGTTTCCAGTAGTGTTACTCTCAGTATTTATTGAAAATATTTTTCCTGAGAGCTAGATGCTTTCTGATCAAAATAACCAAGAATTTAATCAGTGTAGTAATTATTTTCAGAATCTCATTGCAAAGGTGCAAGGCTATTGGTGTACTTCATGTTTATTTCTGCATATCATAAATTATTTTTGTAATAACAAGGAAAATCATTGCATTTTATTCTATATCTGATAAATTAATATTTAAAAAGTCTAAAAGAAAAAAATCCTTACCCAATCCATCATTCTCTTTCAAACTGAATATTATTTTTATGGATCAGTGTAGTGAGGTTTGCAAACAACTTCAGGATAGCAAATCTGATTTCTTAGCTATGTGTCCGTAACATACATTTTTTGATCAAGATTGGAGAAGATCTGTAGGTGATTGATGAGTCTTATTTATGTATGAGCTGCTACGAAATTGACTTACAAAGTTGCTTATGTCTTCTGTGTTATATCCTGTGCAGATGTTTCTCGGGTGTTTTGCATGCTTTACCTTAGCTTTTGAAGTGTGAGGATGGTGTCTATCTCTAGAAACAGGTAACAGATGTATTTGTAAGCAGGTTTTGACACTACATAGGCAAAAAAAAAATAAAAAAAAAAAAGTTATATTCTTACCAGGCAGGTTTTTCTGACTGCATCTTTCTTAATCTGTTATCTGTTAAAATTTCATTTCAAAATGGTTTAAAATCTGACAAGCACCAACTTCAGAGAATTTATAAAGTATTTCAAATGTGATTTTAAAATCATAATGCTACCATTATAAATAAACTCTTATCTTGAAATCTAAAATAGGCATGTGTAATTTAAACTATCACTACTGAGAGCAGACAAATCTATTTTAAGATACTATGGTTTGGCTGTATTTCTCTCCATATCACTGGAGAAAAGATTTTTTCTATAGATTTTTAAAGATTGTTTCATGATTGCTTTTTATTTTGTTAGGTAGCTTTGTGGATTAGTAACAGGATTTTTCAAAACCATCGGGTTTTGAGAAAAGCATGGGTTGTGTCTTGTGTGTGCGGCATTCATGCTGCTTATTTTTATGTGGAACACTGAAAGAATGCTGTATTAACAACAACAAAAAATAAACCCCAAAAAACAAAAACTTAGACCAAACCCCAGCTCTAGAGTTACGTATTTCAGCCTCCTGAAAGATTTTGTGCAAATCCAGTGCCTTAAATATACACTGTGTATTTGTACATGAAACACATATCTTTGATCTGCAGTTTTCTGAGAAACATAGCTGGTTGGTGGCTTAGTTCTCTAAAATGTGGCATTTAGCTGTTTGAAAAAAAACATTTCCAAATGTTATGAAATCAATTTTGGCTGGAAATTGTTTTTCAGAAATTCATGATCACAGGAGTTAAACTTGCTTATTTTCTACTGTCATTTTTATCATGGATCAATGACTCCATGTCAGCTCAAGGCCACTGACTCTTGCTTAGGTCACAGACTTGGGACAAGGAGTTAGTGCATGCCAGCTTCTTTGGGTAATACTGCCTTGGACAAGACCTAGGCCTTGCACAATGGGGAGATGAGTCCAGTAGTTGTTTGCATTTGAATGACTTCCTAAAGCAGGGGAGGATGGTGTCTGCTTTCTGGTTGGTATCCAGCATTATTTCTACATCACTCTGCAGACAAAATCCTCTGGCATTTCTCATGTGGGGCTCAGGACTCTACTGTGAAGCCCTTTCCTGAGGTGATGCGTTAGCTGCAGCAGAATCATCCTGCTTGAGGTGCCAGCTGGTTTTGCAGCCTGGTGTCAGGGTTGGTGAGGGGGAGCAGGGAGCCTCCAGGGGAAGAGTCAAGGGCAGCAGCCCTGCTTCCCAGTCCTTGTCCGGCTGCTGGCGTGGCAGTGCACACGCGGCGGCTGTAGCGAAAGTCTCAGCAAGTCTGCAAAGGTTCGGCCTACTGCTGTCACTCATCTTGTGTGACACAAGGAAGGCATTAGGGCTGAGGAGGAGACTGGCATGGCAGCTGTACAATGTTCATTTTAAAATTATTTTTCTCCAGGATCTTTGGACCTGTTTCACAACAAAAATGTAAAGCTACAGTCAGAGAACTGAGATGAAGTCAGCAAAATACTGGCTTTGTTAATTTTGCCAGTTTGTCAGTGTTAGGCCAGGCTTTAATATGACCTTCAGGCTGCTTCTTCTGCACTGTGCTGCCAGTGAGGACAGAAGGAGTACATGTCACTTCTCCCAGGGTAGCCTGGATTCTGGTTCTTGTCCAGCTACCTCTTTTTACCTGGACTGCTCTCCATTCTATGCCCATTTATAGATCCTGGGACACTCCCTTGTCATCTCACAATGTGACCAAACCCTTTTCCCACCAGATGGATTTGGTGGACGAATTGTTTTTGCAGCTATCCTATCCCATTTGCCTTGACCTAAAAAGCACTGAAACTAAAAAGCCTTGTTTGGAAGACTGCTATGCCAAGCTACAGGCTCCTTGCTCGGGCAGGTTCTGTCCTATTAAAGGCAGCTGGGTGGAGCATTAGTAGGCTTGTGGGTTACTGACATTTGTCATGTGAGGTGACCTAAATCAACTGAGTGATCCACCTATCTGGGACAAACACCCACACAGTTCCTTCCTCCTGCAGCATCTTTTGATGCCCTCATTCCAGCGTAGATTACAAATGCTTCTCTTAAAATCATGTTCATTGCTTTCTTCATCCTATGCATTAACCAGAATCTTTATGTATTCTTGTGGATCACCTGTTAAGTTGGTTGACTTGGGGCAGGGAGGGGGGTTAGGAATTAGTCAGCATCCACGTGTATTTGAAGCAGAAGTAATGTCCTGGGGATGTAAAAGAGAATTGTGGGAATATATTGTAGGAGTTCGAAAATGTCAGCTCAGCTGTTCTCATGTCTGCCATGTCCTCATTCTAAAGTGATTAGCTCAGGACTTTTCTGATATAGTACCTAAATTTCAGCCTCTGCATCTAGCCACAGAGGTGAGTGTGGATTCAAAGGATGTGTCAGCATGAATACAGGGATGTGTCTGCTGACCATCAGGTTATCTGGGCTTGAGTCAGAAGCCAGGGCAGGACAGAAGCCAGATCCTACTCTCAGTTGGTTCTTGGTCACGTTAGTGACTTTTGAGCAAAAAGCAGATGTGGTTTTGCATGTTTCCAGGGCTAAGGGGGAAAAACCGTTTCATTTACAGCCCTTTACTGTTCATTCCAAACAATCTCTTACTATTTCCTCTTTTTAGCGCATGTGATCAAAGAAACAATGAATCCCTTTGGGTTTTTTTCTCCCCCCAGTCTGAGTTGTTTGTTTCTTCCAGCAATGCCAAGGGACTTCGACTCATCCGGGTCATTCAAAACTGACCCCTGGATTTGTAGGCAGTGTGATTTTATTGTCTTTCCTGTTCCTATTGTTTCAACAGGTTCCCACCACCAGTGTCACCATAGAAGGAGCTTCTGCCCTCAACCGTGTCCGCTGGGCCCAGGCTGGGAAGGAGGTGGCAGTTGGTGACTCAGAAGGCCGCATATGGGTCTATGATGTTGGAGAGGTATCTTCTTTTGGTATTCTTTTGTGGTTTGTTTTTCTTGTTGGGGTTTTTGGTTTTGTTTTGTTTTTAAGCTCAACTCCTGGAGACTGCCACGTCCAAGTTTAAGAAAGAAATCTGTCTTATTCTTTCAGTGGAGTCCTCATTGAATTTGGGTTGCCAACAGTGTGTTAGTTGTAAAACTACCTTGCAAAAGAGTTAACTTGTTAAAGTCTCATGAGAGAAGTCTCTTTTGAAAGTTTCCAGTGTTTTTCAAACTCTTTTTTTATAATGGTTCTGTGGGTACAGTTGGAAAAAGTTAAAAGAACATAAAGAGAAAAAATTGATGTGCAAAAAAAGGCAGTGCTGTTCTAAACTTGGTCCTGAAGGATTCACCTTTTATACTCCACTATCTCTTATTTCATGACTGGCTTACTGCTGTAAATTTTTGTCAGCATGACATGTACAGAATGCATCTGTTCTTTTGATACTGCTTCATATGTCTGAATATGTGCAGAAGTACTAACAGGAGGAAATGAGAGGTGTCACTTTGAAGGATGATGGCTACATGCATGCTAGAGTGTAGCAGGATGCATATTCTGTGTCTAAGGCTGCTCTCAATTCACCCTGCTACATCTTGTAACAAGCATCTAAACAGCAATGTGTTTGGCAGTGATGAATCTAACTCTTTGTTGATGAATGCGGTATGAAGTATTCCATCGGGCATTACAATCCCTTGGAACAGTTAAGGGTGAATCTCCGAGCAATCAGCTTTTATGTAGAGAATTTGTTTTCCATCATTTTCTGTGATAGGATACTGAGATACCCATCTCTGCACAGTAGGGAAACATTATAGAATGCATACAGAATTATCTGCAACTCTCATAAAGTGATTTCATGGCCCATAGCAAAATTGCTTGTGCGTGACTCATATTTTTGGATTTCATTCACTTGTGCAGGAGTTGCCTTTCCTCACAAATGTTTGCTGAAATGTCTTGCCATATTGTTAGCATAATCTCTAAATTGTCTAAGGTTACTGTGCTCAGATTTCCACTGTGACACTGGCAGGTCAGCTGTTTTTATTTATTTTTCATTTTTGCATGACTGTTCTGTCTTTCAAGTGATACAACAGGCTATGGAAATGTCTTTGATGACAACACAGTCTGATCTTGTCTGGGAGTCTAGACAGGCTGCAGAAATGTCTCTTTTTGCATATCATACACCAAATCATTCATAGGACTGTTTACTCCTGCAAGCTCACCCAAAAGAGTGTTCTATGCAGAAGTAGCAATATTGAAGTTTTTGACCTTTCCTCTGTATAATAAGATGTCATCTTGAAAAATGAGTCATAGTGATACACTCAAATGAAAAAAAAAAAAAAAAAGATAGGCTTCTATTACTTGAAAAAGAAAACAGAGTTGTTCAACATTATTGATTTGTGTGAGTCCAGTTCAGTGTTACATAAAGGGTTCTGCTTCAGGGATGTTGTGTGCCCTGCCCACGCAGAGCCTCAGAGTCGCCAGCTCAGCTCCATATGTGCTTAAGTAATCCAATGGATGTCCATCCACATGGCTGCTGACAGACCATTGCCAACCCTCCTCCTCTTCTGTGATGAATGAAGGAGCTCATTAATTTGTTGCCTGATTCATTCCGGCAGTATCAGTCTCTGCAGTAATTCCTGTAGGAAATTTAGGGGAGGTCATCTGGGCTGCAGCATTGCTTTGGCTGCTGTGTTGCTAGTGCATTTTTCTGGTTTAAACGAGAAGTGTGCCCATATATTCTCTAGCCCAACTGTTCTCACTATAAAGTCTCAAGTGAGATGTAGAAATACTTTGCAGATCAAGAGCCTGGAACCAAGGACATGTAAGTAGCACCCCCTTCGGTCATTAACCCCGTGGGCCAGTCCGTTCTTAGCTGCCCTCAGGCAGGATGCAGCAGGGATTCACAGCATGCACATGCACTTTTGGAAGTGTCTGGTACAGAAATAGGGTAGCCTTTAAGCCTTTTGCTCTACTTTGCTGTGCAGACACTGGCCAGTTTTTTGGCTCAGCTGGGGTCCTCCTTTGACTGTCCTTTTTGCATGGGTTTGATTCTGGGATCTGGTGGGACTGGTCTGACAGTTTAAAAGGGAAGGTTCTTCTCCTGCCAGCCATCTCTAGCCACATCTGTCGCTGCCCAGTTTTTGTGCAGATAGCAGTGCTTGTCACCACTCACATTGTACAGAGGGAGACAGGTCAGTAGAGAAATACTTACTTATTTATTTGTTTTGTTTTCTTTGGGCTATTTTTCTCCATGAACTGTCTCATGTGAGAGTAGATGAGTGAGCATGTGGCTGGGGTTGAGGGGCTGGGAGCTGGACTGTACAGCACCCAGCAGCAGCTGACTTTCGGGTTTGACCCAGTAGTGTTGCAAATCCTGAGACTAAGCTGGGACAGTTCACCTTTCAGCAACATCACTCTTCTCGTCTCCTACAACATCAGCTTCTGAAATGGCCTCATCAATGGAAGGACTTACCTCTGCCTGGCTGATAACTCAGTAGCATCCACTTGTTTGAAGGTACATCTCCCTGATTTGGGAAGATAGGTGTGATTACTTGCATTAGAAAGTCAGCTGGCCACTTTGAAAAGACCCTAAATACAATCACCAAAACCATTAAAGCTCCACTTATACTGCACCCTTCAAAAACCTTTGTTTCCTTGTGACTGTTCCCAATGTCACGTTAGATCAGCTGTAAACTCAAAAAGCACTGGTTCCATCAGAAGAAAAAAATACTATTATTTGTATTTTAATACAGCATGGTATCTTTGAATTTCACCTTACTAGATAAACAATTTTGTTACCTGTTTCTTAGACAGCATTGACTCTGTGAATTTTGATCAGAGCAGAAAATATCAACCATTAAGGAAAAAATTAAGTGGCAGGAATTTTTACTTTGGTAGATTAATCACGGTTTTAAGGAACTATCCTAGAGAGCAGTAAAGTTTACTGCTGCTTTTAACCCCTGTGGTATAAAAAGAAAACATATGACCTAAGTGAAAACCATAAGACATAAGGCCTAACCTTGCATCCTTTGTGAAGGTAAGGAGTGTGGGATCAGGGCTGTTTTCGCTTGTGTAAGAATTTAGGACTTGGCCAATGTTGATTTGTTATCCAGTCATAGTCTTTATGACACGAGAAATGTCAGACACATGAAGAACATGGCAGGGTCCATGACCAGGGAGTTAAAAATAATGGTGACACTTTCAGTTAGGCTATAGAGTGTTATCTCCTTTGACTGTGTACTTTTAGTTGTTTGATTTTGGCATCGCATCTGAAAATAACTGAACACATTTATTTTCACAGTGAGGGGTCTATTTTCTCCTCTATGCGTGTGCTTTGTGCCCATTAGCATTAATGGGAGTTACACACACACTTCCAGCGGAGAGGAGACTTAAACAGTCCATATAGATGTGCTCTTGTGCATCAGTAAGCAGTGATTTAAAGAATGTGAATTACAAAATGAAATAAAAACCCAAACATGCAAAAATCTGATTGTTTCAGTGTGATGGGACCTTAAACCTGTATAACTGATCATTGTAAGTACACTTTAGTCTCTGTAAAATCGAAATATTCAAACTTTTTCTGGCATAGCAGTTGTGATATTATTATTGTGATAGTTTTTATAATATATTTTAGCTTCTCTGGCCTTATGGCGTACTTACTGGGCAGCAAGTTTTCTGTATGGTAGAAGTTGATTTTAACAGAACATGGACCACTGCCTATAGATTTATTCACGTTCAGATGATTGATAGTTAGACCTAACTGCATGTCTGTTTTGCAGATATATTTTCTAGAAAGCTTGCTCCCATTGTGCACGCTTCAGTGATGTTACACAGTGCCTGCTGTCACAAATATTCTCTAACAACCATATTTGTTGCTTACCTGGCTTATTGCAAATGCTCTTTGCACCTCTGGTTGTAAAAGAAGCAGCTTCTCATCCACCTTCTATTATTTCTTTTTCTCTATTTTTTCCCATTTGTCTCTTCCGGGTCATATCCTGCTTGCACTGTGAGTACATAGATAGAAACTGTAATTCAATGACTTATTATTTGATTCTGATAAAATAAAAGTAAGCTTGCAGCATAGGATCACAGAATTTAAGCTGTAATCACAAGGAGTGTAATGTGGTACATTATTTTGTGAAAGTGGTTACTGGACAAACTATTTCATCTGTTTGACGGTCTGTCAGACAGTTAGTTCTAGTCATGCTTTTAAAAGGCAACAAGTATGGCAGGTGGACTGAAGTAAGGAAACGTTCTTCTCGAGACATCCAGGGAGGCTGGCTCTACCAAGCATTTACCAGGGATTCTTTGCACAGTTATTGCCTCTGTCCTTGTTTCCTTGCAGTGAAATCGGAATCATATGGAAATTTATGTGACTTTGTTAGGTTTCAGAGTTAATACTGCTTTAAGCCTTTTTAGGACTGCTGTGGTAGGTTCTTTGTGTACTTCCCCATTTGCTCCATGGTAGGTGTTAATCCCATATCTCATTTTCAAGGACATGACCAGGGAGGGAGGAACTGGTAACTGCCCTGAAGTATGTTGATGAAGTAGTACAGTAAGGATATCCCGCTGGTGCCTATAAAATAATTACCTTTGATTTCAGCAGCCTTTAACAGCTGCTCTGAGATTCTTAGGGTTCTAGAGAGAAACAATGTATATTTGTGACTAACTCTTGCATTGCAGCATGACTATTGAGTCACTTATTTTTCTGGCTAGAGTGGGGAAGGATTTGTACTTTGTACTTCTGTCTTGTGATCCCCATGTTTCAGTATAGATTTTGTACAGAAACACATACCCAGCATCTTCTTTCATGTAGTTAAAATACTGCTGTAGCCCAGACAGGGAAATAAAAAGCTAGGTTTTGTGTCATGGAGTTACCCAGGTAGATTTTCCAGTAGGTTTGTTTTTGCCATCATAAAGCTTCTGTAGAGCTTATATTGAGTTGGGAAATGTTTTTGCCACAGAGGCAGAGTTGAGACTCGCCATAGAACATTTTATTTTAAAATCTATGTTGATTTACAAGTATTCTCAGAACACAGATAAACGGCTCACACACATATCATGAAGGCAAATTTGAGCAATAATAAGGGGTTGTGCTTACAACCAAGTTTAATTCAAAACTATTCAAAGATTAAGTAAGATACAGTAGTTACAACAACATGCACAATCCAGGCATAAAGGATAATTAAATTTCACCATTGATATTTCTGCTAGGGAGGTTGGAACCCTGGCCTTAGAGAAGTTTAAAAACATGTTTTAACAAAGCAGAATCTCTTAAGAGTTGTTAGAAAATGTAAGGAACTAAGATTTTGATTTGCTTTCTCTTTTTCCCCAGTTTTATAATGTTCAGTCTTGAAAGACTTTTAAAACTGCAAGCATTTAGAGACGACCAAAAAAAATACCAGGAGCTTCAGCTTTTTACTTGAATAATATCTGAAATATTAAGCAGAACAAGCTCCTTGTCCCTCATCATTTCAATTTTGACTGATACAGTCAGTATTCACAAAGGGATTTTTGAAGTAGGTTAAATAAGAACTCCCTAATGAAAAAAACGCACTAGTTTGAAATCAGTCAATTTAATTACTATGTTTTATGAAGGCCATTACCCATTGCTGATTACTAGGGTGATAAAATCTTTAAGCTTTGGTAACCTCCATAGGGGGTGAGCTGATCTAAGTAGAGCAAAGTCCAGTCATTATCACCCTAAATACTTGTGTTTCTCATTACAATATTCATTACTTTAGGTTACTGTGAACGCTTTGAGGTCTTTATGTAAGCACTGGTTTATTCCTGTGTAGAAAAACAATGTTATGTTGATAGGTTAAAACCAAGTGTTTATATACTTGTACAGTTTAAAATGAGGCTTAGCTACATTCATACATAGAAATGCATAAATTTATCCCTCTGAGTATAAATTTCCCTATACACACCTATTGATGGCTGTTTGCTTGTCAGTGGGGTTGTATTAGTCTGATAAGAAATGGAAAGGGATATGAGTTACCTTGTTCTTTCAGTCTGTTTGGGTACTTAAAGAAGCTGGAATGGAGGCTTATGTTCCTAATAACAATCTTTATTAGGGAAGTACTTTTCAAGAGGGAAAGCTGAGCCATGATCTAATTAATCTGGGTTACCTAAGGCTGATTGCTGAAGATTGGAACTCTTTATCTCCCGTGCCAGGGGCCTTGTGCTTCCCTTTTGGTGCCATCTCTTGCATATCAGGTGGCATCACTGGCTCTCTGCCCTTCTCAGGCTCCCTAGACATGGGCTTCAGACTTACAAAGCAGCTTCATAAAACTGATGTGGTTTAAAATACCAAAACCTTGTGAATGCTCTTTGCACCTTTGGTTGTGAAAGAAGCAGCTTCTCATCCACCTTCTATTATTTCTTTTTCCTTTTTTTCCCATTTATGTCTTCCAGGTCATATTCTGCTTGTACTTCAAGTGCAAAATAACTTACTCTTTTGTTTTAAAAAGTATTTTATTTTTAAAAAGAACTCTTGAAACTTGTCAGGAGGGATGTGGATCTGGGTTATGGGGAGAGGAGAGTAGCCTGTAGAAAGGGACAGAAGAACTTTGTGTGATTGAGCCAGGGAAGCGTGAGCCTGGTGGCAATACAGATACTTCATGTTCTTGCAGAGATCGGAGTGCCTGGGGCCAGAGGAGGAGAACTAGTGGAGCTGAGGACACGCTGCCACCAGCGCATGTGGCTGCAAGCTGGCTGTGTATTCGAGTCAAAAATTAGAAGAATATTTTTAACTGTCAGGAGGCTGAAGTCCTGGAGCATAGGGATGGTGGGACAAACATCCTCTCAAAGTAGAGCCTGCCAGCAGGATTTTGTGATGTGCTTGTGCTTGATGCAGAAGTGGGTCACACCTGGTTTACAGGGTCACTCTCCTGCCCATGCCCAGATATGTGCTTGCTTTTGCCAACAACAGTTTCTTCTCTTTCTCTCTCTAGATAAATGGACATGAAATTCCACTTGCATTTTACTATCTGAATGTTACTTGTTAAAATTAAAGGAGGAAGTACCAGATTTTTATTGAAAGTACCTCTTTTCTCATTTGTTGATTAGACAGTGAAATTAAACGGGTATTAGTGAAAACAGAGAGAAAGGGTGGGAGTTTTAAATAGTCATCCTAAAAATCAGTTCTTTATTCTTAGCTTCCACTTGCTTATGATGAAATATTTCAGCAGTTCTCCAGAGCCAGCTTACTAGCTCCCCAGAGAATTTCATGGGGTAGAAGGACATGAGTTTCCAATATGATACAAATACCTTTTAGAAGAATTATTCAACTCCTCATCATATGAAATAAAAACCTTAAGAAACTCAGTTAACCAACCAACAAAATTCTGGCCCTAGTCCTTTTTATTCATTTGCACACTACTTTTAAAGCTGACTTATGTTTCCTTTTTCTTTGCAAAGGCCCAGATCCTCCCCCTGCAGAGAGGATCAGAGAGAACAAGCCACATGTCACAGGAGTTAATCATGTAGCTTAATGCAGTATTGGAAGGCACTCAGATAACAAAGTGATGAGAGCAGCAGAAGAGAATCTGTGAGAGATCATTCCCTTTCTGCACAGTCCAGCCTGCAGCAGGGGGAGAAGGGAGAGCTCTCTGTGACAATCTTCCTGCTGGTATTTTCCTGCTGAGCTGGGAAGCACTGTAAAGGGCAAGAGGAAGAGAGCAAAGGGAAGCTGAGATCGGACATACCAGTCTGTCCACATGGGCCCTGCTGTGGGCTTCACTACTAGCTCCTCAGTTACTGCATCTCCTGAAAACTTGCCAAGAGGCTTAGTGGAAAAGAGAATCCGGGTCCAGGGGTTCTATGGCAGTTGTAGCCGAGACAGTGGAACCTGAGCGAGTGCTTTAGCAGTTCTGCCCCTGTCCTAACCCTGTGTTGTGGGGGGAGCACAGCTGAGTCAATGCATGTTAATAGTGTCACAGAGTATGTATTTTAAACATCTAGTTAGTCTGTTGGGTGACATTTCCTCTGAAATTTCTTACCCGCTTTCTGTTACTGACGTGTTACTGAAAAATGTCCATAGCTTTAGGCAACAGAGAGTATGGAAGAGGAAAATTGACAAGTACAAAATTTAGTTTAAGCTCAGTTTGTGTGCAGCAATTTGCAAATTTCTTAGAAATCCGTGATTTATCATTGTGGTGTTAAAACACTTCTGAAACAAGAGCTGCTTTGTATAATTAATTTTTTTAGGGGGACTTCTGTGGTTTCAACCTGTCACATCCAGTAGCAGTTCTCATTTTGAGAATCCTTAACTATGTTTTCAATCTTTATGGTTTGCAGAATGGTCTGTATTTTGAACATGAAAAAATACTTAATTTGTGACTTGGAAAGTAACAGTTAAACCTAAAATATAAAATATCAACAGAGGATAACTGTGGGCCTTAATACATCCTAATTTGCAGCTAAAATTCTATATTCTGTGTTTAATTTAAATGTGAAATGTGTACTCCGGTGCTAAAGTGATGGAAGAATCTGTGTCTGAAATAAAAAAAAAAAAAAAAAAAGAA
>VYZT01044345.1:9481-36417 GCA_013400735.1 Pomatostomus ruficeps | reverse complement strand
AAAAAAAAAAAAGAAAAACAACAAGGTAAAACCCACTTCTATTTCATGGATGAGATCTTGCAGATACTGGGATGTGTACAAAATCTCAGAGAAGGCAGCAACTCTCCTGCTAACTAAAATCTTTGAGCAGTTTATAAGCTACTTATGGTGAGAGTGCATTTGCCAACTGAGAGGCAGAAAGCTGTGGCAGAAGTCCTTTACAGTTCCTGTTCTGCCAGGTTTCCTGGCATGAATCATGACATGGACATGGCCAGCTTGGTTTGGATGGGAAGCAAGCTGAGCTGAATATGATTTATTTCTTCCCTGAGGCAACAGCCCTTCACACAGCTGAACTTCCAGGGAGGCACCTTTGCCAGTGCAGCTACTCCCCAAGCCGAAGCTCTGGTATTCCAAGTGAGAACAATGGGCCCGTTCTTCCAATCAATGTAGTTGTCAGTAAAAAAAACCAGTAGGTATTGGAAAGAACAGGTCGAGGGCTCCTTACCTTCTAGTTTAGTTCATTTGGTATTTTTAGGCTTTCTTGTGCAATGATGACAACTGATAACACAATTTGGTAGAGGAGGAATCCTGACCCCTTAGCTCCAAATGTTAAACGTCCTGGAATGCATGTAAAAGATTCCAGGGCTTTTCAGTGACTTTGAGGAAAGACAATTGGAGCAGGACTGAGATACCCGTGGGAGGTGAATGGCAGGCAGCATGCCTCACTGTTTTTCTCAATCTACCTCTAAATTGATGGCTTTACAGAAGAAGTGGAATGGCAGGAACTGCAAGAACTTTATTGCTTAGGGCACCACCTCTGTTGAAGCAAAACTGTGAGCTTTCTTCAAGCATGGCAGATGCTCTTTTGCTCTTTCTGCTGATTAACTGTATTAAATCTCTTTTGTTTCCAAGGACTTACAGGCCAATAGTCTCTGCCATTGAAAGTATCCCTTGAGGGAGATGCATAGGAGAGGTTCCTCCCAATATGACTCGTGAAAGCACTTCAGTGGGCATAAGAACAAGATATAAGCTTGTAGTCAACTACAGTATTTTAAAATTAAGAGGTGATTTAAGGAAATAGAAGTTATTGAAATTTCAGTTTGCAGTCAGACTGATGATTACTCAATATTTCATCCTCTGTAGTCGATAACAAGTGCAGCATTTCGATACATTAGTTGAGGAAGGCATAATCTGTTTGATAGCTTGGACATCATTCCTTCTGGTTAATCCAGAAGAGCCTGAGCCAGCTCTGGTATTAGAGGTGGAACTGTAGCATTGTCTACAATTAAAGACACTTCCCACTTCCTTGTTTTCTTTTCCGTATGCCCTATCAAGTTGTAATCCTTCAGGCTGAACTTTTCCATAATTGGGGTTTGCTTCTAGCACAGGTTTTGTTGTTTCTTACTTTTCCTTTTTCTTTTTCTTTTTTTTTTTTTTTTTTAATAATTAAGACAGTACCATATGCAGAATTAATAACATGCTCAAATTGAGGGAGTTAATCTTAACTCTGACATTTCCTATCTTTGAAGTGGTACAGTCTGCAGTCTTAATGTTCTGTTAACATGCATTTATGTGTCATGTATATATAATTTACAGGCTATGTCTTATTTTGTTCTCCTGTTAGACTGGCATAGAGATGACCGATGCAGACAAAGAGTACTAAGTTTAGAAAAGAATTAATGGGCGTTCAAATGCTTCAGTTCCTATGCAGGCCCTTTGTACAACATATCTTTGCACATTACATATAAATTATTAAAATAACACCATTGTTAGCTTGGTATTCAAAACATAATTTAGCACCAACTGTGTAACAATTCAGAAGTTACTGTTCTTAGCAGAAAAAAATCAAAGTTTGCTGAAAACTTATTCAGCTTTTGTTTATGTTGGGGTTTTTTGATATAAGGTAATATTTTGTCTTTATTTTTACTACGGCAGCACTAGTTAAATCAGACCCTGCTGGTGAATTGCAAAGAAATAAATCACAACAGACATTAATCTAGATGAGGGCTAAGTAATTAACTTCATAGAAGGGTGGTGTATATTGTGTCTGTGACACTAGACTGACTGCTGTGCATAGAATAAATGCAGTATTTAGGTTGCCTATGGTATTCCACCCCTTCAATTAAGTAAACAAATATATATAGAGCTACTCTGGAGTGTGTCCTTTGTGGTCTAAACACTGTATCTTATTAAAATCATCTGCATGCAGTATGTGGGGTTTGAGTTCCTGCCAGTGGTTTCATCCATTGTTAACGGTGATGCTCAGCTCTCCCAGGAGTTAAATACAGTGGTACTTCAGTTATGTGGAAAGGGTGCTCTTGGTTACTTTGGTGGCCATTTCATTGCTTATTACCTCCCACTTTGTTTCCATCCATGTGTGTGGCATAGGGTGTTGCCTGAAAAATATAGGCTTTTTCAGGAAATAAAATATCCATATAGGTTGAGAAAAATATCAAAGGCAGCCTGTGATTGATTCTGGGGGGCAAGACCAGGGCCAGAATAGGTGCATGCCTGCCTGCTCTATGTGTGTATCAAGATACTCAATATTTACATTTGCATATCTGTTTTCACCTCAACAATAGTGACAAAACATCTGTTAAACTCCAGAAGACAGGATCAGTTCTTAAAGTGGTTCTATACCTGTTGTTACTGTGTTTGTAATGCGATCCTCATTCTGCAACCACTGTCTTTTGCCTGGAAAATGCGACTGAGTGATTGTTCCACTTTTTAGAAATCATCATATTCTAGTAGTTACAATTTATCATCATGAAACACATTTTTACCTAGAATGTCATAACTGCATTCAGATGTTAATCCATTGCTCAAAGTATTTGCAGCAGGTTTCTTTTCAACACTTAGAGATACGGACAATATAGGTTTACAAAAATTTTGCTCAGAGAAAATACAGTTAAAACTACATTTGCCTGAAGCTATGTTTATTTGATGATGCTGTTAAATTGAATTGAAAGAATGTTAAAATGGTGATAAGCCACATACACAAATAACTTAGTGTGAAGTCTGAGATTTTAGTCACTAGTTTACCAGATTTGCTGTTGTCCACAAACTCAGATTAATCTGAATATTTTCTAAGTTTTAATTAGCTATCTCTTCAAAGAGCGTTTAACTTGCCCTTCTAAAAAATTGTAATAGCAACAGGCTTTTTTACATTAATTTTTATATAGGCTTTATTTTCCCTGCCAGATATGAGATTTTATGGTATATATGGCTGTATGGAAGTAGAGACAAGTAAACAGAATTGTCTCAAATAAGATCACCCTTTGCCTTCAAACAGCAACAAACCCAAATGCAACTAATGAAAGATGTAAATCAGAAAGTGTCTGACCTTTTGGAGCACAGTGATTAGCTATAGAAAGCCACCAATTTTGATCAGAACAAGTTTTTTCTTGACAGAAAAATATGAAAGCATTGTGCTTCTATGAAGTGTTTGAATGGGTCACAGATTTTTGAACTGGGAGCCACTATCACCCCTGGAGTGTGTCTTGGACCACCATGCCAGCTTGTCTGCAAACTTGTAATTGGAAACAGTGTGTGCACAAGGGCTGCGTGGGCTGACTGCGACCACAGGCTCCAGCAGATCCTGCGAGCCGCGGTGGCTGCTCGCTGTCAGAGTCTCCATTGGCACCTGTGTCCACGGGACATGTGGGTCAGAAGCATTGCAGGCCATGCTGGTTGGAAAAATTCGTCCCTGCACAACAACCTCGCAGTCACTGACAGTGCTGAGGAGGTTCTTCCCATGGCTATTTTTGCTTTGAGGCTTCTGAACTGTGGGTGAAGACAAAAAAAGGTGACTATGAAATGGGTGACTGGGATTACACAATTATTTCAGCAGTGATCAGTGCTGCAGGTTATGAACTGGTGTCTCAGTGACAGGTAAATAAGCCCATGAGGTACAGTCATTAAAAGGAAATGGAACAGGTTCAACAGGGACAACTGCACTCCCTTTGAGCTTATAGGACACTGGTTCCTCAGAAGTGGAGGTGGGTACTGCTGCTTCTGAAATTGCATTTTGATTCCTTCTCAGGAGAGTCCACTGCCCTCAAATGAGAGCTGTGATGGACAAGAGCCTGGAGGGATGAAGGCAGGAAGAGTTTGTTCACTCCCATCCCAAAGATTCAGAGGCTTCAGGGAAGGCAAGGAGCCAGAAATAAAGTGAAATATCCTCAATGAATAATTCATAGGCTGGAAAGTGGTTTTTCAGGGAAACTTAAGCTATACAGGGATTTGGACAAATTCAGCTGAAACATTCTCAGCCATAAAAAAGATGGATAGGAGGGACATATGCAAAAGTCTTGAATTATGTTGTAATATCTTGTTTCAGCCATCTGGATAGATTCCTTTAAAAGGCACATTCAAAAATTTGGGAGTTTTGTCTCAAAATCTTCCCCTTCTCCTTCTCCTTCTTCTCCTCCTTCTTTTTCTCCTTCTCCTTTCCCTACCCCTTCCCCTTTCCTTTCTCTAACTTAAAAGAGCAAATAGATTAGGTGTTAAATTATCTGAAAATGAAATTGGTGTTGATTTGTGTCTTCAGGCACTGTTTTTTTGTTCCTTTCCTGCTTGCTGGGGGAGCCCAGCAGTAATTGACACAGAGGACAGCATCAAGAGTTGTCTGGTCAGAGCATGTCCTTTTCCTGAGTTCTGTCACAGTTTTCAGAGTAGTTGTGTTCAGTGAAGTTGAATATCACAGTTTCTAGGAAAACACAGGAAATACAATCTCTGGTGTATGGATTGGAAGGTCTGCACACAGAGGAGATCTGTGCCTCCAAGAGAAGGTGGAGGAGGCTGGTTTTGGTGAAGTTCCCGTGCCCAGTGCTGCCTGTGCTCCCTGGTGAGCCTCAGGGGCGGAGCGCTCTGTCACACTCCTACCAGATGCACATAAACCATCTCCTTGGTCCTAGTGTGGAGAGGGGCAGGTGTTAGGGCAGGAAAGCTGACAGGTAAGTGAAGTGCTTGGCTAGAGTGATCTCCCAAGAAACAGAAGCTTCAGAAGGTTCAAGGGCTCTGTGGTAGCACTGACAGTTTGATTGTGTACTGCATAAATCATGTAGAATTGTGACACATCAGCAAGGCAAGGATGGGTGCTTGTCAGGAAGATCCTGGCAGCCATCTTTCTTAGATACTTGTTTTCCTCATTCGAATTACTGTCGGATGCAACCTCAATGTACCATGATGTTAAAGCAGTGTGACTAATTCAGTCAATTAATTAGGTGTGGGTAGCATTTGCCTTCTATTGTAAAGGGATCAGAGGAAAACACTTAATAGCTTTTATGTTCTTGTTCTGCTCCATACCTTAGCATCAGTTCATTCTAATAACCTTCTGACCCAAATAAGTTATTATATTAAATCATTATGCTTTGGTGAACATTTCTACCCTGCATCAACATCATGACATGGAAGTCAACACATGCTGCTTTGTAGTAACTGGAAGTGGACAGAAAAATTGCCACATGAGTGAGGAACACCCAGAGAGCTCTAAACCTCTGCCCTTCCTCTATGGAGTGTCTCCTCATTTCTTCCACCCCTGCCCTGGTATTTGCAGAAAAAACATGTGCAGAGAAGCTGAGAGGGAGATCCCACAGATAGACTCAGGGCTCCAGCACTTGTGGGTGTCAGTGCACCCAGATGAAGGAACTTGAATGGAAAATGACTGGAAGGGGAGCATTAATCCAGAGAAGAATTTGAATTGGAGTTTGTGGATACTTTTGTTTTTATTTGTGGTATTTTCTGTATAACTATTGTGGTTTAGTATTGGGGCCTTTGCAGAAATAAGGGGTTTGGAGAATAAAAGACAATTTTTCCTTTGACTTCATTATTGCCAAGGTTTCCCTCTGCATCCCTGAGGAATTTATATTAGAGAGGTTTATTCTACTAACAGTCTATTAGCAGGATTGGCCCCTTGTTGAAAGCGTGATACAGTGCATGAGATTAAATAAGGTAAAATAAGATGAAGTTGTAAGAAATTAGATTGTGTGTGGGCACTGAATGGTTTTTCCTCTGTGCTAAAGGTATTGACTTCGGTCATTAATTGCTTTGTGAACTGAGTCACTAGAAATGGCCCAGACCCTGCTAACACTGTCAGCTAAGAATAATGCATGTCATGCATACATTCCAGGGGAGTCTCTTCAAGTCTGAGATACCAGGTTGTTTTAATAGCCTGGACTTTGATGTTATTTGTCTGTGGCCATGCTGTTAATAAATGCAATTAAATTATCTCAAAGTCATAAATATATTTATTTCTTTTCTTTAGAATGACATATTTTCTTTTTCAGCCATTTAATACAATGTAATGCTGTTAAAGACTCATTTCATTCAAGAGTTTGACAAATGGTGGTGCTGTACACATCACAAGAAATTCAATCTTTCAGGATATGCAGTAATAACAGGGAGATGGTTGCACAGCTGGTTTTGGTTCCATCTCTGATAGGAGGATCTCTGCACTGCCCCTTACTTCTGTACAGAAGCTGGTATAGGTGTGTGGCTGTGACCAAACGTGTGCTACAGGTACTTGTCTGCTGGTGCACTGACCTCTGTTCTGGTGTTACATTTCCTTCTTCTGAAGGATTTTGAAAGAACAGAGTGGTCTTTCATATATAGGCCATCTCAGATCCACATCTGTGCATGTGAATGTGACAGACAGCTATCTGAAATGATTTACTCTTGTAACTCTGGTCTCCATTCCTGGGAGAAGTAAAGGAGAAAAATGCCAAAAGTGGAAGACAAAGAAGGGAAAACCCAGAGATTGCAGTGATGCCTATATTATGTAGGCTGAGATGGCTTTCTCACAGGTTGCATTTCTCAGTCCATAGCCTCAGCTAATGCTGAACTGTACTGTATTTGGTGTTTCAACAGGCAAAAACCAAACTTGCACAGCAGCCCTTCATAATGTAACTCAGTCACTGATATGTGTATAATACATGGGAAGCTTTAAAAAACACAGTTTTCCCCCAGAATACTGGATGTAGAGGCAAAGCTAGATACAAAATAGTTGTAAATAAGTGATAATCACCAGTGAGATATGGAGATGTTTAGATACTGTATTGCAAATTCCTGTCTGTATGATTAACACTTGCACTTGCAGCGGTGTATGTGGAGCTTTCACATGCAGTTAATCTTGGACAGACACATAAGCTCTTTCCCCAGCTGGGGCATGTAGCAGATGCTTTTCTTAGTCTCCAGTTCTGTGTACCCCGTTGAGATGTAAGGAGAGGAGAATAATTTGACTGTTTTCCAGTACAATGTACCATACACCTCATGGGCACCTATGATCTACTAGTGCCATGTGGACATAGTGAGATGGCCATCTGCTTGGCACTTTTTGTGGTGTATTAAAAGATTTAAGTCAGTTCAGATTGAATACTGGGTAGTACAAACTGGGTTAGCTATGGTTATACCCATTCTTCAGTCCAAAGGCATCCATTTGCTAAGGTGGACAGCAGTTTACTATATGCCCTGTAGTTTCCAAACAGTTGCCTTCCTCAGTACCAAGCACTGTGCAATGTCTTGAAATGGTTATTCTTTCATATTATATGCAGGACATGATCACAGCACTTCAGGAGGGCAGTAAAAACTTGCATGGTTCATGTGGATGCTTGTTGCTGTTTTCTGGAATTTGCCTTAATGAAAACAAAGTTGAGAAAAGCGCTTGTTTTGTTTTGGTGTTTCGTTGGTTTTTTTTCTTTTTAATTGTCTCAATCCCAGCTTGCATTATCTTCCAGAAATTGCAGTATTGGATCCAGCTGGAAATGACTGCAGTGTTGTTTTGCCATAGCACTAAAGCGTTTTGTCTGGAAGTTCAGCTATTTAGATTACACATCCCTCTTGAAGCTTAATGTTCAAGAGCTCTTCATTAGAAACATCAATGGTATTAAATGGAAATGGATCCTGCACAATGATATAAAAAAATCAGACTAGTAATGCAGTATCCAGTTGGTATAACATTTCCATTGTAATGCATTTCCTGTAACTGTGAATTCCTTAACATAGAGGAGGGTAACTAAAATAACATATTTATTTTACTACTTAGAGCTTTAATGAACTTCAGGAAAATAGTTTCAACAGAGTGTTGTAAAAGCTCTGTTACCTTATGCACACTGACCTGGGTCCTGCAAACAATTACACTTGGGCACAGCCTTGCTGACTGCCAGCGGCTGGCTCGGGTGTGTAAAGTGAAACATACGCATGTGTACATGTAGAGATCAAGGCCTTCCTCTAGTTTGGAAAATCTCAAATATTTTAACCAAGGGGTGGATTTTGCAGCAACGCTACAAAATCAAGCAGATAAAGCCTTTTGCTCTGTCACTGACTAAAAGCTCCTTCTGGCTGGTACTGAATAGGAAACTGCCAGATATGCCTTGTGAACCTGGCCATGCTTCCCAGGTACCAGCCTCAGCGGGTTGGTAAGGCACATGCCTTGGTGCTTCACCGTGCATGGCCATGCTGATTGCGGTAGGGGCTCTCCTCAGAGAGGTGCCTCAGTTTTGTGCCAGAGAGAGAACCAGTCCTGCACCACCAGTGTCTTGATTAATTCCCTCCTGGTTTCTCCACAGCTGGCTGTTCCACACAATGATGAGTGGACGCGCTTCGCCCGGACCCTGGTGGAGATCCGTGCCAACCGAGCCGACAGCGAAGAAGAGGGGGCAGTGGAGCTGGCAGCCTAGAGGGAGAGGAGCAGCACCCGCCAGAACAGCAGCTTCCCCCGCTGAGTATGCCAGTGTTCAGTGTCAGAGTCAGTCTTGCTGTGGCTTTTGATGCCAGCGTACATGCCAGTATAGCTCAAAGCATTCCATATTAATCACACTGCTTTACACAAGGCTGAAAATATCCAGAGCATTTTCATACTTTATATTTCTGTCTGAAAAGTAAGAAAGAAAAGACAAATCAACCCTTTATGGGTTTAGTTGTTGCCTTTTAACTACTTAGTAGCTGTATTTAATAGTCAGGAACCCCTGGTTAAACTTGTGCTCACATTGCCCTTCTGGCATAGTCCTATTAAATCCATATGAAGCCAGATATGATTATGTGCAGATGTGGTGTGCTTCACTGTATGGGACTGGGCCAAAGACTTTAGATGTGGTGTATCACACGGTGACTTATATTATGAATGGATGTACTATATGAAAGTTGCTGCTCCTTATTTATTGCGGTGTGCTGCATGGAACATATTTATTTGAAAGCATTAAAATAAACGATCCTAAAGCATGTGCATAATGAGAGAACTGCATTGTCTGTGTGCTGCTGTGGAAGTTACATTAAAGTCCACATAACAATTACAGTACATCAGTTGTGCTTAAGACGTAAGATCTATAAAGGCTGGCTTGAGTGGATGGAATGAGTTCCCTTTCCTTTTTTTTTAAGATGCCTATTATTTCTAGACACTTTAACTATATATTTCAGATGCAGTTGGTCACTGATACTTGTCATGCAAGTTAACACTAACAGTCTGACAAAGGGTTGTGGTTCCCAAGTATGACACCATTATTGCCAATAAAATGTATCAGGCCTGTTCTGTTGCAGTGTGGTTCTTTCCTTGCCAACAGTGCTCAGCCTATTCATTACCAGTCACTGGTGAAGCACTGGGGAAATGTGACTGCCCTGAGTCACGGAACACGCATGCAGCTGCTTTGTAAATAGATACCTTCGGTGCTGGGACTGGCCAGTAATGGACCTGTGTGCATCAGAGTCTGCTACCAATTTTACATGGGCAAGCACTAATGCACGTCAGCTTCTGGGCTAATTTTTATTTTCCCTCCATCCCTAGCATGCTTACCTGCACACACAGAGTAGTGCTGCCATATGTGCTAAAAAAAAAGGAATAGGAGTGACTAGGCCTCCTCAGACTGTCTCTTGACAGGAGACAAAGGAATAGGCTCCTTTATGACAATCTCTTGTGGCTTGAGCAAAGAAACAGCGTGCAGACTGGTCTCATTGAATGCTGTGGCCCAGATGGATGTTGGTGAGGCTGCTCAATACATCCATGTCACAACACTCTGCTGAGCCAGAGAACAGCTCTGACATCTGGATTTAGCAGTGGTTCACACTCAGGAACATGGAGGTGAACCATTTTAGCAAGAAATGCTGCAAGTCTGACAAGAAAGATCTACATTAAGTTTTTCGTCTCGTCTGTTGCCACATCTCATCTTTGGGCAGTCAAACTGAGGAAGGAACACATCATCTGATCATGTTCGGGGCTATGGTCTGATCCAGAACCACTGGGAAGTCTGCACTGCTGAAGCCAGAGTAAGCTAAGAAAATTAATCCTTTGGAAAAGCTGCATTTCCCTTATCTTCTTGGTGGTTAGAAGCAACTCCCAGTGAGAGCACATGGGCTACTTTCTTCTTCATGGTGGAACCTGAAACTATCTCCCAGTGCCTATGGAAGTGTCCTGCCATTGGGCTGTGGGGAGTGTCTTCCCCCAGGAGGCCTAGTACACAGCTGAGATACATCAGTCATTTTCTGGTGGCTCTGTGCAATTGGAGCCATGTGTTAGAGAACTCTGGGTTCCTGCTGCTCCCCTGGGTGCTTTAGGAGTTGTCCTGAAGAACCAGTGTAGCACTTGCAGCACTTTTGTAGCCTAAAGGTGAATGCTAACAAACAGCCAGGTGAGATGACTGTAAAGGAGAAGTTTAGATATCAACGCTGGGGTTTTTTCCCCAGTTTTCCCCTGTTTTCCTTTCAAAAACCGTAAGAGTTGTCTATGTACGTGGGTAAGGCAGATGTGGTACAAAGTAGAAGAGCGGGAGGCACACTTGGTTCTCAGTGGGTCACGAGACCAGGAACATGTGCACAGGTGGATACACAGCAAAGTACTGCCGTCAAGGGAGGCAGAGGTGGGAACTTACTACCCTTCCACCTGCTGGAGGAGCTGCACATCACCAAGTGTGGGGACACCATCTGAGAGTGCCTGTGATGTAACAGGAAGGGCTTTCAGCCGACGTTGTCTCCCATTCATCATGATCAGTGCAGTGGGAACAGTTGGCAAATTTGCTTCTACTTTTTCCATATTACTGTGCAGCCTATGGAACCTAAGGGGGGGGTCTGCATGTTCATGTCCAAGTTCTCCCTGCTTTATAGCACTAAGAGCTTCTGAAATGGTTTTAAGGGCAGCCTTAGAAGACCTTCAGCAGTTGCTGCTGCATACAAATCAATATGACTAAAGTCCTTTTTTGAAATTTTTCTTCATTTTTTTGTGTGTGTGGGGTGCAGTAAAGGGTGAACAAGGGAAAGATCTAAATTTCCACAGAAATCACCAGGTTTATATATACAGAGCAGTGACATGAAAGAGCCATTTCACACAGCTGAAGCAGATGGAAAAGCACCCAAGAACAAGAGGCATTTACTTCCCTTCTGCTGCTCATGATTGTCCTGCAGTGGGATTTTTGACCCGCCCTTGTTGCTGCCCTCCCAGGAATCTCCCACAGTTCTTGTTTGTTTGATTTTCCTGCTGCTAAACAGATAGCTCCACTTCACTGGCTTTGTAAAAGAGCCCATATGACAAAATGTTCCTCAGAATCTGCCCAGTAGGGAAATAAATACAAAATTATCCTTTAATTTGAGCAAAGAGAAATAATCTTCTCCTCTTTTGCCTACAAACATCCAGAGAATAGAAGGAAGAACATAAAAAGCTATATCCTATGCTCCAGCACTGCCAGGATGCTGCCATAACTGCACCAGGTATGGAATGGGTCGGAAGACAGCCTGGCTGTTTTAGGGCCATTGCAAGTAAGCTTTCTGTGAAGGACATAAGTTGTGTGCTCAGACTGAGCTGGAGAGCTCATCTGAACCACAGAGGTCAGAAAAAGCAAACCCAGCTAGAGCAGAAGTAGGCAAGTGACAAGAAGAGGCAGAACTGAAGTTTAGGATGGAGGACAGGACTGTGAGGTGGATGTGGAAAGGGACAACTCTCCTATACGTGTTGAAGGAAAGTCCAGAGTCTCCGTTGATTTCAGTGCCAAGGATCAGAGCTACACCAACACAAGTGAGAGGCAGAGGAATGACGTGGCCAGGGACTTGCAATTTGTTCTGAAAGGAGCTGTGAAAGGACATGGGGAGACATGACAGGTGGCACCGAGGATGGGGGCTGACAGCATTAGCTAAAAGGTGAAGCAGGGTTCTTCAGCTTTATAGCATGCATTTTGTTCAAGAGACCCTGTGGTAACAGAGAAAGAAGATGATAGCCAGGGTTTACTGAAGGAACATGTGCACAGCACTCACCAACCTGGAATCTGACCAGGACACACAAAACTGACTATGGGGCTGGAATGCTAGGTCCATCGTGTAGATAACAGCACTTGGACCAAGTGGATCTTTGAGAGGGCTACCTCTGGAGTCTGAGACCATGGAAAGGCTGTCAGAGCAAGTCTTTGCTGCTGAGATCAGACTCAGCAGAATTGCCTGTAGCTTATTACTTCAAAGTGAAAAGGCAGGCGGGACAAATAGTGCTGGGTTGCAACAATTCAGGAGCTGCAGCATTTTCCACAGGGTACTCAGCAAGTGCTGCATAGTAAGTTTTCCAAGATGGAAGGTGTTTCCTCCTGGGTCTCAAAACCAATGCCCTCAACATTTGTTACTTCTGAAAACATCAGAGCCCCTACCACACACTGGAATATCATCATCTCACACTACAAATGACAGCCTGCATCTCTAGGGCTATGGAAACAAGTAGGAATAGGTTCTTTCACACAGGACAGTTGGAAAAAGCTCTGAAGAGTTTTAGCAACTGTAGATTTAAAAACATGCACAGCAGAAGACTGACAACTGAAAAAAAAAAGAGCAAAATGGTATCCTGTGAGGCTTTCAGGCCTGCTGTCAGACCCCACAAATCCCACAGTATCCTACATGGAGTGGGATGGTTTCCACTGACCAGTGACAAAGGACACTCTTCTATTGCTCCTACGGCAGGACTCAGTGCCTAAGGGTGCTATAGAGTAGCCACCTGTCCTTGGAAAGTTTACAGGACTGGTTCTCCTTCAAAGTCACAAGCAAAGCTACTTCTGAAGTAACACCACCATGTCTGGTACACAGCGTCTGCACAGCCTGGGGTGTGAGGAAGGCCAGGCAGCCCTTTGCAATATAACTACAGCAGCTGGAATGAATCTTGCAAGCAATAGTACTGCTTCCTGGTGCCATGAGGAACAGTGCTAGGAGCAGTTAAAATGATTACGACACTTCTTCAAATGTCATCTCTCTGAAGGGCAACAGACACTTTGATGACATCCCCACGTTCAGCACTAGGAGAGGCTGCCCAGTCTCACAGCCTGAGTTATCCGCCACACAGAAAGCACAACCACCATATGGCACGTGGCATTAAAGAAACCACTTCATCCCAGGCTGCTTCTGTGTTATTTGCTGTGTTTGAAGGTCTCTGGAGACACTTAAAATACAAATGTCTTGAGATTTGTGTATTCCCAACCATTAAATAACTTACAAATGATTGCTATCTCTAGCTAGAAATTGCCTTCGAGCTTATGCAAAAAAGGCAAATAGTTAAACCAAAAAGAGAGTCTGAGTTTCACAGCACTGTTTAAACAGCAAAGCTGGAGGATTCCTGATTGTTCCTGTGCCACTGGAGAGGAACTCTGCAGGAGGCAGCATGACATGTATGCACACATGGAGGCCACATCAGGGTCATTCCCAGCAGGCTGTCCTCTCCTAAGATGATGTGGAGCAGTTTGTCAGGTTTTGTATTTTTAGCAGGTTTAGAAAAACCTGCCCAAGTTATTTTTGAAGCCTGTTTGGTATGTTCGCTCACAAAAGCATCCCTGTAAACTGTCGATATTAAGTCAACTTAAACCCAACCCATTCCCTGGGGACCAGGCAGAAAAGCATCTCTTGGCTTCTGCTGGACTGAGAAACACGAACACGGGGTAACTGCTTCAGGAACACCACTGCCCCACTCTCAGTCTCACAGGTAACATCACCAGTATTTGGCCATTTCCTTTTTCTAGAACTGTTGTCACAGGGAGTTAGCTGGACTGCAGGAAGCAAGTGAGGTTACTTTTTATCCATTTGCATAACTCACCCAGAAACCGAAAGACGACAAACATTGTCCTAGGGGCGTTTTGTTTGTTTGCAAGGAAATCTGACAATTCCTTGGCCTGCAAGCTCTACAGAGTAGGAATGCATCCTTTTGTGTGTGGAGGAAGCTGACTGTGGGCACTGATCTTCCGCAAGATCTCTGGGCAGAGCTGCAGCAGGCTTTGGAATGTTTTGAACTGGGCTGCATGTTAACAAAGCAGCCACTGGCTCTTCAACACTTCTGCCCCTGCCTCTGCTGTCTACTGACCCTGAAGAGATGGGCAAAAGGAGAGAACAATCCTCCAGGATAGTTAATGGGGAAGGGAAAGGCCACCATGGGAGGGGGTGTCAGTCCAGCCCTGCTCAGAGAAGATGAAGGCTGTGGCCTTTTGAGATGGTTCTGCCACAGGTGAGCTGTGCCTGAGCTTTGTTCCTGGGATGGGAGCTTTGCCCTTCATCCCCAGAATAAAGAACAAGTCATAAATATACTGCCAGGCCCGGGAATAAGAGGGCACCAGGAGGCAGAGGAATTGGTTTTGTGGAACACAAGCAATGAATGGTCTTTATCACACGAGCCAAGAAGTTGTGCAAGTCCTACAATAACTCAGTTCTAATTCCTCTTCCATTCTTGGCTGCAAAGCCTGCGCAGTGCTGGAGTTCGGTGTCAGCAGCAGAGGAACATGCTCTGGTGGGTGCAGTCTGGGTGTCCCACTCCAGACTGAGCCAGGAGGAAGCAGCTGCCAGCCAAGCCCATTCAGCAGCCAAGCACTACTTCTACTGGATCAGGGAGAAGGTGCAGCTCTGCACTCAGACATCTTCCCTGAGCTACTGACTTTCCACAGAAACCCCTGACATGGTATGTCAGGCAAATCTGAGGGATAAAGTATAAAACCAGCTCTTAAACAGCCTAAGATCTCATGTGTGAAGCACAGGCAGCTCCTAGTGAGAATGTTTTACTTTTATGATAAGCCTTAACCAAAAATCCCAACAGTTAATTTTGAAGTAATACAAGGGACAGCTTTTTTCCCCCTATTTCTGAAAAGAGCGAGCTGGGGACACTCAGCTAGTTAGGCCTAGCCCTAGCCTGAACTCCACTTCACTAGTAACTTCAAAATACAAATTAACGCAAAAGAATAATTTTTACGATGACCCAAATACAAATGCAAAACCAGACTGATTTCCATTTCAGTATTTCCATGAAGTACAGCACTATGTGATATTGCACACCAAACTCATTCTTTTGCAGAGATGCTGCATCTGTGCATTCCCTCAGTTTAGAGCCAAGGCTGAAGGCACCCACCCCTCATCCCCCCCAATCCAAGGAGACAAGCAAGGCCAAATTCCTCATCTTAAGACATATCATAGAAGACACCCAACAGGACCTTCAAGTAACTAGGTGATCAGGCTGTTCATAACCATTAACCTCCCCCCAAAAGCAAAGATGAAAATATCAAAGCTTACTCCAATCCTGGCTTTTGACTGAGGAAAAGTTTCTCTTTTTTCCTGAGTGACATCTCCACCAACAGATGTCTTTTCTAGACAGGGGAACTGTGGTAATTTGTTCTCAAGCTGCGGGTGTTTCTATAGCCTATAAGTGCAAATATTAGCTTCAACCTAACTTGACTTTATCACTGAAGATGAACAAGACATTTGATGTACTGCGCTATTTCCGTAACAGAATACCATGTGTGCATCTGTTTGAAAGGTTTATTACTATCTTCATAAATACAGAATTTCCTAAACACTGTGCAAGGCACCAAAAATTAAGTAAAATCTTTTATTTTAGATTATTTTAATCTCTTTTGACTCAATGAAGTAAATAAGAATCTGAAACCACAATTTGCCAATTACAAGCCAGCAGTTAAGGCAGGTACCATTGATACAGTGCATTAATTTTCTATTGCAGTTATTTAAACAAGCAGCGTTTTACTATAGAAGTGCATATACAAACCGAATTCCAAACACCAGCAACCCAGGATAGGCACCTAGTTATGAAATTTCCTTATATGTGTAGTAGAATGCCAAAAGTTCTGCCATAAAGTGCAAAGACTATGGACAACAACACTTTCTTTTGAGCATTTTGATACCAGTAACATAATACAACGGCTAAACATTTATAAATGTGGTTTCCATTACAAAAACATGTTCCACATAGAAGCTCCATAATACAATCCAGAAACAGAACTTGTGCGTGTACAGATTTAAAAAGTTGAAGCTGTACTGGCATACTTAGGTACCGGGTATATATTTGCTGACCTCTATAGACACGCACCAAGTTTAAAACCGATTTACACACACAGTCCAAATCATTCTGCTCTGAGCACCGTGATATCCACTGAGTTTTTCCATTTGAGTGACGATGTGCGACATCTGCCCTGGTAACCTGCAACTGAGCATTGCCTGCAAAATGATCTGGTTCACAGCTCTCACCCAGCCCGCCCCAATAAACGGAACCTAAAATTAGTGTCTTCCCAACACAAGCACATGTCAGATGTGGACAAATACATTCATGGTCCCAAACTTAAAACAACTGGTAAGAATTTCACAGTGATCTGGTTACGGAAGCATAAAGACAAATGATTACATTTAAGATGAAAATTACCTTAAAACTCAAATGAAGCTAATCTTTTATAAGATGAGAAGCTAAAGGAACAAAGTATTAACCAATTAGAAAAGTGGCTCTTTCCCAACTAATAACAAAAACCCTACAGCAATAAACTTAGGGTCCTACTGCTGCAGCAGCCTTTGAGGTAGGTGGCGATGGCTTAAACCGAGGTAGGTAAAGTCCAAACTTGTTTTCAATCCCTGCAAAAGTGGCAACTGCCAATTTATAACCACCAACATGGTCAGGGTTAGGAGCAGGGAGCGTGATCCTGGATTTAGGAACTGTCTCTGATCCAGCTGGTTTTCTGCAAAATAATAAAAACAATAAATTAACTTCCATAGAGTAAAATCAGTATTCACAAAAATCTCCTCCATAAAGTAAATTTAATGAGACATTGGAGTGTACTTCCCTATAAGTAACTAAATTAAATATTGCAATGTAAGGAGAAATATCCTGTTTTAAAACCTTCCAGAACAGTTAGGAGCCTTCATGTTGATTGAGTATGGTCAAATCCAGGTAAAATTTGCAGTGCATTAATCAAAACTGCAGTGTCAGGTAACAGGGGTTCATAAGTCTTAGCTACAGCACATAACCAATCCAGGAACATAGCAGAGTTTAAGTAATTTTTGTGATGTCTTTCAAACTGCTGTCCCCAAAGATCTATAAGGAGTCTGCAGCTGCTCTGGGATCAAGTTAAACAGCTATATGCACATCCACCTGTATCATCAACAAAGGCAGGAGGCAGAGCTGAAGCTCCAACAAATCGGTTTTGAACTTGTTGACAACTGTACACTTTTTTGGATGTCAAATGCCCTGTCTAATCAGGGACACAGCTCCTCCACCAAATAATGAGGACTAATGCAGAGTGTATCCTGACCTGGCAGGCATCACGTTTCCCCTGCAGTTACATCCCCAGCCCATTATTTAGCCTCCCACTGTCTCTGTTTACACTAACGTAGGTCCCCTGCTTGAAACTGTGATATAAAATGTGGTAATATCTTGCTATGAAACAGGTACTGAAATATCATCCCAACCTCCACCAGTACAGCATGGTTTAAATAATATTTACAAAGCCTTTAGAACATGTCCTATCAAGCCCCCGGCTCTGATGTTCCGATGTGGACCAAGATCCAACGGAACCAAGGGTAACTTCAGGATCCCTGGTAAATTCAGACACCACATACTTACACTCCTCCAAAGTCCACATAAAACCATCTCTGCAGTAGCTCGTAGGTCACCAGAGTTACACCAAACTGAGGAGAAGATCGAAATACACGAGCTTGAAAGAAAAGAAGAGAGTTCCTAAGTGACAAATGCCACAAGCAGAAATTGCTTGTCAATCAAAGCTCTTTTACACACCTCCTGCTCCTTTCCAGAGAGCCTTCGGACCTTCTTCCCGCAGGATCTTGGCAAAACAGTCCACAACACCACTGTAGGTGGTCTGTCCTGCTCGGGCTGCCACCTGTAGCCTTGTTTTGATCACATCTGCAGGGGTGACCAGAGAGGCTGCAGGCATACCTGCACAACACAAAAGTTATCAGGTGGGTACCCCTGGCTTGGCACATACTCTGCACACACCTCCTTTATCCAGAGGTAAGCAGGTCTTTCCTCCTTACATCAGGAGAATCCAGTCACATTTGATTTAAGCAGAAGCTGGGAAGGAGAACAAGCAACAAGCAACAAAAGGTGGCTGTTGTGGACATGGCTTAACTCAGAGAGAGCTTCTTCCAGAGGAACAACCATATCACGTGCTTCCTACCAAGCTAGGAGGCACAGATTGGAGTTTCCAGTGTTAAGCAGAAACTTGCATAGTTAATAAGCACAAAGCTTTTGGAGGGAAAGTTGATATTTCCCTGTCCTTTTCATTCCTCTCTGTGGTTCCTGGCATCCTGGTTTTACACTCTGCTAGAATAGGCTGTACACACACAGAGACACAGACACACAAACACCCCTCACACAGCAATGTCACGGAGAACCAGATAATGCCATGCATGCTCAGCAATGCTTGAGAGCTAAGGCTCACAAAAAGGGTCATTCTTATCATTAGGAATGGCAGACTGCTCAGCTGCAAAGCCACAGCTAACATCCTCAGCAGAATATGCAGAGGAAGATTTAAATTTACCCTGGCAGGTAATCAACTGAAAGTAAAAAATACCAGATTACCAATGGGTGATATTTCTAAAATCATTCCTATCCAAATTTGGGGCTGCCCATGTTTAGAATTGGGGAAAAAAGAAAGCCAAAAAAATGGCAAAGAAAAGCACTAAGACTGTACCCAGAAGACACTGTCTCTTATGGTTTTATTACTTTTCCATTCTGTATCTGTTCCAAACCAACTTGGTCAGATGTAGATGCATAAATCTCCTTTCTTTCTTTTTTTCAGGCTTAATAATTCTGTAACAACTTTTGTCCAAACCAGCATGGTCTGGCCTCAAGCTCCAGAGCACCCTTCCTGCAGACTGCTCCAAGAGATCAAATCATGTGTATATCACCAAAAGAATATTTCCTCCTCCTCTCCTTGTCCCCCAAAATAACTCATACACTGAGCATGCACTCAGTGCAAGCATGGGCTGTCTGGCAGGCAAGCACTAAAACCTGGTCAAGGTTTCTGAACTCCAGAAACACTGAAATTCCTCTTTGCTTAGCCTTACCCACACCAGGGTATTGCTTGAGTCTTCAATTTAAAGCTGGACTTTTGTCCTTCAAAAGCCAACCAGTGTTTTCAAGAAAACCAAAGAACTTACTTAGAAACAATTCTGCTTACTACATGTTGACTTCCATCTCCTTATCACTCACTCCACATTATTGAGGATATTTTGCACTTCAGATACTTAAAATCCGTTTTTTAGGAACTATGTGTCCAGGACAAAAGTGTTTACAGACAAATCGAATTTACAGATTGCTGACAAGAGAAGCTTACAATCAGAATGTGACAAATAGCCCAGCAGGAGCTGACAAGAAAAAAGAGGAGCTAGAGGAGGAGAAGTTCATGGAGGCAATTAGAAGACAGAGCAAATTAAGGAGAGATCCTGCTGATGAAACTAGAATTGTCTCAGAATATGCTACAGCACAACAGGTTGAGACATCTGGTGAACACTGAAAACCAGAAGCAGATCAAGCTAGATGACATGCATGTTACCTGTGAGCCCAACCACAATGGAAAGGAAGATAATGTGAGCAGTACAAGCAACAGCCACTGGCAAAGGACACAGGTGCACATCTGAGTATGGCTGGCTTGAATATGCCAGCACCATGGGCTGTGTGTGGGAAGGGGGAGTTTCCCACATGCAGCCAGAGCTTGTGCACACACCTGAAGTCTGATGACCAGGTGAGATCCCTGTCCAGAGAAGAGACATCAGCCCAGAGACTGAAGCCAGCTTTTCAGAAGCAGTGAGAGTTTTGTTCTGTCTTTCCCTTGACTTTCTTTTGGCAAAACAGTGGACACATGCACCCCCATCACACTTTATATGTACCCAGTAAAACAAATTCCTTGTTTTTGTAAACAGCATGATGAGTGTTGTATCTCTAACACTATAATTTGCTCATGAGAGTTAACCTAGGATGAGATTCACTGGATAAAATTCACATTATAGCTAGATTGGTGAGCCATATCAGCAACAATAAAGACTGTTTCTGTGCCTGAACTTCAAAGGGACGGTTATCTCAGTCTGCAATCACCTGACAATGGCTAGAAAGAGAAAAATAGGAAAATCTAAGAAATTACTTGGCTTAAAAATGCCAGCTTATGTTTCAAGTCTGTAAATATGATCTAAAGTTCAAAAATTGTTTCGTTCCATTAAAATGGGTGAGAAATAAGCTGGCTATAAAAGCTCCTGTTGGAGGGTTTGGAGCCTGGCTCTGGAATGGGGTGGGGGAGGGCAGAGGACAAGGGGGTTTTGAGCAGTAGTCATTGGAACACAGCTGGCTTTGCTAGTGCCAGCTCAATTTCTTTGGACTAGGAGCTACTGAATAGAGACCTATATGTTTCAACAAGACAAACCAACTGATCTTAGCTGCTATCTAAAACCAGATACTGGCTATAAAAGGGCCCTGCTCCTCAAGAGACACAGCCCTGTGTACAATCTTGACCAAGAAGTTTTCTCAGGGAGAGGAAAGCTTAAAATCAAACGAGAAAACATTGCTAAACCACCTTTCTGTACTGGATTCATGCCATTCCATCATTTTTCTCACCTGGCAGGTCACAGCAGTCTGCCAGGGGCCATGCTGGAGGAAGAACTTGGCTGCAGCTTGGAGAGACCAAGCAGCCCCTAATAAGTATGGTGGAAATACCAGCTGATATGAGCCCTCCTGCCTGCTACACACTCCCCTAAAGGGCCTGTTGCACAAATTTGCATGCCTGTTTATTTCCTGGGGGGGGAAACCATGGGCACTGCAGGAGCAGGACTCTCCAGCTGCCCCCTCCAGCAGGCAGCTACCAAGTGGTGGTCTCCTTTGGGTGTAGAAGCTGGGTGCTGTGGAGGGACCAGCCACACAGCAGACACAAGGGCAAGCTGAGGCTTACAAAGCCTGTCTCTCCCTTCTCCCTGAGGCTCTGGCACACTCCAGCTAAATTCATCTGTGAGAAGTTAAGCATGTTTGGGCTCTTCTGTCTGCTATGCAGCAGACTAAAACAACCAAGTGCTCAAGATCACACTGCACCTCTGTCATATCTGGGTATGCTAGGAATTAGCAACCTGTGGCACAGCAGAAATGTTTTCAAGATCTTCTGCTTTAATATTAAAAAAAATGATAAAGGGAAAATCATCAAGAAGCTGAGGAACTTCATGGGATACTGAGGGTAGCAAATACTGTCATCATTTTGTCACCTGTTATGTCATTGTGCTTGGACAGCTGTACTTCTAGTATCGTTTCTGGACTATGGATGCCAAAATTCAAGATTCATTTGGTCATAAAGAATTTTATGAATGCCGTGGGTTTTTTTATAAATCATTTCAACAAAACATTACCTGTCAGTGAAACACAGCCAAAACCAGCACAGTAACTTCACAAGGAATGATGACACATGATTAAAAAAATCAGCAAAAAACTTTCTTTTCCCTTTCTTTTGCTTCCTGAACATTATGATAATACCAGGAACTTACAGTATCTTCAACTCATTCTACAGCATGGTAACTTTGTTGTTTCTGCATAAGGTTGCAAAATACAGTATTGTTGCATATAGCCCTTTTGAGCATTTTTTGTTACTGTTGTCACTGCCATACTGTTGTGCTGCCAGCGCAATATAGAGCCATGAAGAAAGAAATCTGGGCACTTACCAGCTATTGATCCAGCCAAGAGTAGATTTCCAGGGCTAACCCTCCCATCTTCATTTGCAAATGAAGCTTTCAAATGAGCGTAACAGGGGAAGTAAATGGCAGAGAAGGGGATGTCACGCAAAAAACACGCCTTAGCACCCTACGTTGAAAAAGAGAACAAGTTTAGAGAACGAGCAAATTTACCATGCTGAACCATGAATATTAGAGAACAGAGCATCATTGTATTTTTTCGTTTTGCTGCAAAGGGTTTATAGAAAAAGCAATTTTGCCTCTCAAAATTTTGAGACATCCATGTATTTCACCCTGCGGAGGAGTATCTGTGTGTTGTTTCTTAGTTCAGTAATTTCTGTCATTGTATCTATCTTGTCTACTTGTACTCCCTCACTCTGTAGTACTGTAGTTGTGTGCTGGTAATGGAGAAAATATCACATGTTTGAGTAAATTCTGAAAACACCTTTGGAAAACTTCAAATAGTTAACCTTGTAGCCATGAACCTGTAGTGGGAGTTTAAGATGTGTTTAGAACAGACTGAGCCACAGGATAGGTATATACATCTATACAGGCACTATAAATGATAATGCAACATACATTGAGGGAGTAAGGCCATAACACCAAGTCTTTTGCAGAACAGTAACAGCATGATTTACCTGTGAATTTTTAAGTACAAGTTATCTGGGATACAGTTTGTTTCAATAAAACTCATCTCTTACTGTTAAATTTGCCTTGCTATCAATTTGTGGAAGTGGCACAATCAGCCAATAAACTTACCAGCAATACAGCTGGTTTCAAATCTAAGAGGGAGGCAAACAGGAAAGGAATTTTTTTTGCTAGTGGCAAGCAATCAAATGTTTTTCAAGCAGGGGGAAAAGCAATAAGGCCACTAGGGACTGTCAACCAAAATAAAATATCAAATAGCATCCATCCTCCAACAGTAAAAGGGATTTGCAATCTGCCTTTCCTCAGTATGGAGATCCAGAGGACACCAGAGCCTGCCAGTACTAAGACCAGAAGGAAAGCACAAACAAGAGGTGGCTTGGAAAATGGGCAAAATCTTTCAAGCTTGAGAAAGAAATGGTTCATGGATGAGCCTAAGCCTCTTCTCTTTGAAGCAAGGGTGGGGACCTGGTGAAACTGCTTGAGGTTCATCCACAAACCCTCGGGGGGTGCCCTTGTTACTATACTTCTCTTGTTCACAGGTCTACCAGCACATGGCTCAGTGCCAGACATTTCACAGGGGATATATTAATATCCACATAATTTAATTAAATCTAATGATATGCCTGGACACATCTGTAAGCTTAGCTTGTACTATAATACCAGTTAAAATACAGTGCTTATCCAAGTAGGATGCTGGTTATCAAAGACAAAAGAGCTGCAAGGTGTCAGAAAAACCATTAAGTTGCCTTTCCGTGAGGCAAGACTGGGGAAGGCAGCAGGACATGTGACGAGAAAACCAGGTCCTGCAAGCCACTTCTCAAGAGACAATAATAAGTGCAGTTTGCAGTCAGAGAATGCGTCTGAGAAAATAAAGATTTGTCTAAAAAGGCCATTAGATCTTGTAGTCAGACTTTCTGTGTGTTACAGACTCAGCTACTGAACACAGGGAGCACAATAGGCTCTGCTCCAACCCCCACTGCTTCCCACCACTTTCTCAGCTTAATTTCTTGATGTTTTCAGACTGAGTACTGACCACTTCCCCTGACACTCCCTTCGGAAGTTAGTGTCTCCTGCTGTTCAGACCCTCTGGCTTCTCACTCAGTTGGATTTGTCTGATTTATGCTGCCAGTTGCTGGTTCTTGTTATGCCTTTCTAGAGACACTAAGGAAAATGCCATAAAGGAACTCAAAAAGCACTGGTGCTGGTACTGCTCTGCCCATATGCTCTACCTTGAGGACATAGAGAAGGTGATTATTTTGTATTTGACAGAGACAAGGATATTGGACTCTCATGTGCAACAGAAGCCTGTTTAACAATTTACCTTTAATCTTCACACAGAAAGACAAGACTAGGGTTTTAGCAACTTCTGCATGAAAAGCCCCAACATTTTAGTGATCAAATGTCTGCACTGTATTTATTTCATAGAAAAATTATGAAACTCACTAGTGTAACATTCACAGACTGATACGGTTTCTTCAAAGATTTACTTTTAGAGCTTGCTTTTCCTCAGAGCAAATCTCCTCACTGCCTTTGCCCTCAGGGCACATTACTTTTCTTTGCAATGTTGTCATTAAACACTGCACACATTATTTCCTCTGCATTATTTTTATACCCTGAAATATCCTGACATAGTTAAAATAACTTACAGAAATCAATAAAGCCCAAATGCAAGCAACTCTTAGTTCAACCTGAGCTGCTAATATTCCTCCCCCTTCATTAAAAGGCTCTTTTTCATGGGGCAGAAGTGCCATATTGTTAATATCACTAATAATATACATTCAGGTATGCAGAGAGGGAGGGATGTCCATCACCTTAGTTCGCTCAGTGTAAACAAAACCTGGATCAAAACTTGGATCCACTTTAATAATAACCTAGCTTGGCTCTGGTCCAGCATTGCAATGGTCTAATGTTTCCCCCCATCATTCCGTTTAAAGTCTGGGAAAGCATGTTTAAAAGCAGGCCCCATTTAACTTCAAGTTAATCATCCACAACCAGCCTAGGCCAATTAGGAAGGCTTAGGGAGATTGGCCACAGTATCTTGAAACGCAAAAGAAACATTTATTTTACTTCTCGCACCTTTTTGATGTGGACAACGTGCTGAAAGCCAAAGGCAGTTTTAATCAATCCCCAGAAAGCAGTAAGGAGCATCCACCCGAGTTTATTCTGGCAGCCAAGGTGCAGACCTGCCAGGCATGAAATTGTTGGAAGATCCTACACACCAGGACATGCGCCTTCCTCGCACAACAGCCAGTTGGCTCCCATCTTCAGCCTCTTTAATAACCTTAAAGCTCTTAATCTCGGATAGTATCTCACTGAATAAACCAACAGAAGAAAAAAACCCTGACTGTCAAAGATTCGGATAAATAAGCCCAAGTCAGTTCTGGGGCAGATTCTTTAGCATGCTAATTCCTGCTTATACCAGCTCTACCTGCAAATAAGGCTCTAAACAAACTATTTCTACTACAAGGGGAGGGTAATTATACTGACAAAGGCACCTCTGTGTCGAGTTGGGCAGAAGGAGCCGGCAGGTCTGGGAGACGCAGGCTTAGCCTAGTCTCCTGCAGTGAATGCACATTGTCTAGTGCAGGGGGAAAAATGCCAGACTGGGGGGACCTAGCAGCATTCAAGACAACAGTGGTGCACCTTGTCTGAGAGAGTTATTTAATGCTTCTGGCACCTGTACTTACAGCCACCCCCTCTTTTTCTCTTTTACAGGTTTAGAATTTATTTGGCATGTATAATTGTTATTTTGATCCTATAGCTACAAACAATAGGCAGCATGTCATTTCTTGATCATTTTGCATTTTTCTTGGGTTTTACTACAGACTTAACCCTTTGGAATCAGAGCCCTAACAGCACCTAACAGGTTTTGTAACAGTCAGTCAAATATTACTGGCATTTGCTTTCAAGGGCTGCATTTTTCTTCCACTGTAAAATGGCATTGACTTAAAAGCTACTATAGGTTTTTATTCACATGTATTTATACCAACTAAAATATGAAACTGATTTAGAACATCAAGTTACTGGAATGAAATGTCCAAATGCTCTATCAGCAATTTCAGTTCAGTTGGCAGGAAAAAAAATATAGCTGTTTTAGTTGGAAGGGCGTTTTTTGGTTAATTTCAAAGGAAATTTCTGAAAAGCAGGTTCTCACACATGACAACAGTCATAAATAGGCATGATGGATGTAAAATGTAACTCAAAACTTTTACTACTGTGTTTCACATGTTTATCATCCTGCTGTAAACCCTCAGCTTCATGACATGAAATGGCTCAGCTGTTATCAAAGGAACCAGGTGAGAGCTCAGTACACATCCTGTCAACTCGAGATTACACTTTCCAGGTCAACACACCAGAAGCTTGTTAATGAAGTATTTGGAGGGAAAGGAGGGGAGGGGGAAAAGGAGACTTTTGGAAGCTTTTCTGACTAGTTTTGGAAATGAAGATTTTGTTGGCAATATCAGCCAAAGCACAAATCTGAGCTAAACACTTTGTAGTAATTATAAAAATAAACATTACTGCAAGCAACATACCCTTTACTTGAAGAATCATTTACCACTTTATTATTTACTGTCTTCCTGGGATACAGAATAACTTTGTTGTGCAAAATTATGGAGTGGTATTGTCTATTATGCTGTAAAGCACTATTCAGAATGATTATGCCTAAGAGGAGTAACGTTTTATTACATATTTTATGGCAGATATTATATGGATATGAGTTTCTGTGATGTACAAAATAAGCAGGTATATTTACAGTATTTATTTAAATGAACACTTTAAAGACGTCTTTCAAAACCAATAGAATATAAATTCAACTGACTTTAACGGGACTTTATTTATATTAAGGTGTAAGACAGGCAGAAGACAGAAAATGTATTAGCTTCTCTTGGATGATTACTTCAATGATCAGCTGTGACTAGGAATTAAGGAAAATCTATTAAGTATTGAAAACCAGAAAAGTATCCTTTCCCATTTCTGCCAACACAAATGACATTTTGCATTAGGTTAAATGATATTTTCCCTGACTGGCATATGCTGTCTCTATATTTTCAAGAATACCTGTCATCAACAATATCTATTGCTAAAAAATTTATTAGTCACAAGCTCCCATGCCCTGGTGCTTTCACACTAACTATTACTGGGAGAAAGAACACTAACAGAGGAAACAAATTCCTTCTGTAAAAGTGCTGTTATGTACCTCCCCAAAGCAGCGGCTGGATTTTGAGAAGTACAATGTTTTAAAATACTTATTTACACAAGTATTTGAGAATTTTAGAGAAAGGTAGAAAAAAATATTTGCTTTCTAGTTTTAAAGAACTACAGGGGTTCAACCCAGCAGTCAGCTTAACAAGCTGTATGTGTCAAATCTTTTTATTGCTGCAATTAAC
>VYZT01044343.1:77788-129931 GCA_013400735.1 Pomatostomus ruficeps | reverse complement strand
ACAAATATAAATACCAGGGAACATCAAGAGGAGCCCATACCTGCGACCCACCAGTGGCTCCCTCAGAGCATCAGCACGAGGTGTGGCAAACTCCACAGGCCCCGAGGAAGGGATGGACCCGGGCGTGGATTGCCTCCCACTCGCAGAGGGCTGAGCGTTGCTGTTGTTGTGGCCTCCAGGAGATGCAGCTCTCTCCAGAGATGGAGATTGCTGTGGGAAACGGGAGAAAAGGTCACGTCTGACACCGGCAGCAGGAGCAGGAAACCCGACAAGGTGCTTGGGCCTGAGTGTTCACGAGCTGCCCTTTGGGTGATGGATGTAAAGGTGCTGGGGAGAAATGATCTATTGGCCAAAATTTTAACCAGAAGCCAACAGGAGCACAAATGTCCTGGTTTAAAGGTTTATATAAAAGTGTTCTTGTAAAGTCTGCAGAGAAATGCACTTCCAGGCCAGAAGTCATCTCATCCTAGGGCAGGTGTCTAAAATAGTTCAGGACAATGGATTCAGGCACGTATTTATTGCTTTACACTCAATTTAAAGAAGGATCTGCATGGCTGGGACAGGTTTGAATTTTGAATTTCCACTTTGTAGACACCTAATGTCACACAAAGTGAACTCTTTGTCACCAGTTTATCACTCTGGGAACAGAGGGAATACAACGTTTAAGCCCAGCCAGCGCCAAATTGGACTTGGTTCTCACTTCAAATTTAATTCTTCCTCCATTAATCATTCGCTGCTCCTCTTGGCTTTGGCTGTTGGTGTTCTAAGCCTATTAAATGACTCTGAAACCAAAGCCTCTGTCAGAAAGCACAAAGGGGCAGGAAAACCCTTCACAACCACCCTGCTCCAGGTGCTGGGTCCACGGGCAGGGCCTGGGGGTTGTGAGCACACGAGGATTTTAATGATCCACAAGTTTACTTCATTATAGAAATCACACAGACTTAAACAAAAAGGATTTAGGCAACTGTTTCATGTGCACCCAACACATTGGAGGTGTCTGTGGGAATTTTTAGATGTGGCTGGAAAAAAGCAGCTCCGTTACAAAGGAAACCTGATGTGAATTCCAAAGAGAGGAGGGGAAACACAGGAAAAGCTCATTATCTGCTACATTGGGGTGAATATAAAGCATCATTTCTGGGCTTCCACCATCTAAAAGTGGTATTTTCAAGAACCAAATATATATATGAATGACAGCTGTTAGATTTGCTCAAATGACCAACTATAGGAACATCCGCACTTCATTTTAAACCAACTCACTCTGAGGACTGAACCTACCGGGGAGGATTTTCTGATTGGCAGCTAAAAAACCCAGAAACCATCAGCCCAGCCTGGCTTCTGAGGCACAGAGTGTGCAGTTTTGCTCATTATTTACCAAACTTGTTTGAGGTTTTTATTATTAAACAGCTGCCATCAATACTGAAGGAGAAATAGGAAACCAAAAGGTTGTGAGCAGAGGGGACACGCACGGAGTTAACGGCACCAACCACGTCCCCATGGGCTGCTGAGAGCTGCTCCTGCTCTGACTCCTTCTCCCTGGCCAGCTGCTCCTCGTATTTCTTCATGTCGTACTCCAGCTCGGCCGCCAGCTGTTTGTCCACGGCGAAGAAATCTTTGATTTCGTTTCGGTAATCTTGCATCATTTCCTGCAGCAACAAGGAACGTTTGGGCCCTTTCAGAAATCTCCCCCGGGCTCCTGATTCACATCCCCATTCACATCACAGCTGCTTGGGGAGCGAAAGGAAACACCAGTTGGTAGAGCAGAGGTGTTTTTAACAGACTGGAGAGTTTCCACATCAATTTGTTCTTCAGAACACGAAAAAGCTTCCCGGCGTTGGAGCTTTCTTCCTGCCCACGTTCCACACCGAGAGCCTCATCTCCAATCCCTCCACCTCCCACGCTATTTAACACAGTGGCAGTGTCACAACATCGTGTCTGCTGCGTTCTCCCCTTCCAAGAAGGCTCTGGCTGCTGTCAGTGGCTGCACACGCAGCACATCAACTCCAGAGAGGAGAAAAACACCGAGAGAACGCTGCCCCTCACCCGCAGGCAGTTCATCAGGTCCTTCAGAGCCGGGATCCTCTTCTGCTCCATCAAGGACTTCAGCGAGGTGATTATTGGGATGATGTTTTCGATGAAATTCTTCTTTTGCACCTGTTTGTGAGCAAGGCAGGGACAGTTACACGAGGCAATAACAGAGAGGCCACCCTGGGTTCCCTGCACGGCCCAGGTGAGAGGAGTTCTGCCTCCCCAGCCAGGGAATTGCTGTAGTTAAGGCTCCTCTCACACCACACACATGCACAGAGGCTTTTAACCCGAATGCAGCCTTTCCAGATGCATCACTAAGTCAGTTCTCACAGAGAAGGCGAATTGCCCAGAGGGGCAGGAAAATCTTTGTTCTGCTCAAATGCTTCACCAGGGAGAGGGGTGGGGAACAAGCCCAGCCCAGCTCAGCTCCTTGGCTGCTGGGGAAAGGCGTTTCTGATCCCTCCAGCTGCAGGACAAGCATCCCCCACCAACTCTGCCCTCCTGCTCTGTCTTTACAGGACACAGAGCGTCCCAGCCCTGTCCCCACAGCAGACCCAGCGCCCCTCACCTGCGAGATGAGCTTTTTCTGGGCCACCTGCATGACAGCGTTGGCCATCGCCATCTCGTCTTCATCGGGCTGGATGTCTTCCTCAGGTTTCGACCTCATGCTGGACAGCTTGATCTCTTTGCAGCTGAGGACTGCAAACGTGTCTGAGAGCAGCTCACTGCCTTCCAGGTCCAAGGGAAGGACCTCATCCACAAAGCAAGCTGGAACGAGAAATAATTGATTTTTCCAGAGGCAGCAGTGATGGGGAAGGCAGGAAGGTCAAACTCTGGGATTATGAGCTTTTGTGCAGACACCAGTGTGTTGTTTGCCAGGTTTTTCAAGGCAGACTCTCACCCAGGATGTTATGGCTGATCTTGGTGGTGATGCTGAACCTCTGTTCGTCCGTGAAGTGCTCCAGCAGGAAGGTGTAGATCCTCATCCTCTTCTCCCTGTTCTCCTTCCCCTTCAGAGAGAAGAGCTGCTTCGCCCTGTGGCAGAGCAGGACATTTCACAGAGGCCCAAATCACATTATGCCAGCTCCCGGCATTAACGAGACCCTAAATCAGCCAGGGATATTTGCATGTCACTTTTCAGAGCCATAAACCTGTTAGGGCACCACGCAGTCCTACAAATTACAGTGTCACAGGGAAGGCAGGACACGGCTCAGCACCGCTTCCCCGGCTCTTCTCACTCTGCTGCACAGATAATTACCAAGTGACACAAGTGCTGTGCTGTCACTGAGAGCTGCAGGGCCAGACAGCCCATAATTTAGCAAAAATTGGACAGAAATGTGCTCAACTGACCGCGGGCTCTGGGGGAACTTGTTGTACTTCTGGTGCTTCTCGTAGCTGTTGAAATGGAAGATGCACTCGATGAAGTGCTGGGAGAACATCCCGGGGTTCCTCTTGAGCAGGAGATGCACCAGGCAGAACTCTGCAAACCTGGGGAGGAGGAGAAGAAAGAAATGATCACTGGATGATTTCTAAAAGCCGCCCCTGGAGCTGTGTAGGGCTCTCAAGGCAGGAGGATGGTTTTCCTCTTCCCTCAACAGCACATTTAATTCATGCCCAGCTCATCTGGGATATCAGCTCACTGATTTCCATCCTTTTTCAGAGGGACAGACATTTCCAGCATCCACAACTCCGCTTATTTTTACAGCCATTAAAGTAAACGGAGTCAGAAATAAATCTGAACTTGAAGCCAGGCACAACATTTTAATTATTTAAATAATCTGAGTTCCACTGTAGCTGAGACGCAGCACTCAGCAACAAGTTGAGCACCAAAGGTCCTGCAAGAGCTGCAAGGCAGAACCCAGGCCGTGGTTCTGTCTGGATGCAGCCTCTAAATGCAGCTGCGAAGGAAAAGGCTCCTGAAGAAAGGGGAGGAACACGGTGCTGCAATGTCACCATCTACTGGAAAGACATTTTTAGATGTTAAAAACACACTGAAGAGGAAGGGAGATGTGAATGGCAATTGACAATAGGTTCATGGTTCTGGAAAGATCCATCTCAGATTGATTGTTCCATGAGAAACGAGCAGCAAGAGGTCCACTCCCCCTCTGCATCAGAATTCCTGCAGGATCTCCCAGCCTGAGAGAAACCTGCCCCACTCATTTCTCACTTAACAGAGCAGCTGGAGATTTGCTTGGTTGGTTTGGCTGGTTCTGAAACCTCCAAAAACTCCATAAACATGCACTTGAAACCAGAGAGCATAATTCCTCTGACACATCATCTGACAGGTCATTCCTCTGACAATTACGAGATGTGGCAGAAGGCTGGAAAGGCAAGGCATGCAAGACAAGAATTAAAAAAACCCCTCTGACAAAATATTTAATCCTGGTCCTAAAACAAACCCAGCACTCGAGACAGAGCCTGTCAGAAAAACATGAGGAAGATTTCATAAAGGTCTGTCTCAGAAATTCCTTTTTTTCTGGATAACTGAGTCCTAAATAGAGCAGAGCTGCACGTTTTGAGGACAGCCAAGGACACACTTTGGGACCTTCAAACGACCTGGAGAGAGGTTCAGCACCTCTTTGCCACCACTGCAGACCCTACAGGAAGTACAGAGGTTCGTGGGATAATCTGCTTTATTTTAATTCACAGTGTGAAGGCGCCAAGACTGAGCCAGGTTTTGAGACATCTCTGCCCTTCAACTCCTCTGTCGTTTCACAGCTGAGTTTTTTTACCTGGCAATATCCGGGTTTGGATCCACCAGGACGCTGACAAACCGAAAGAAGAGGCAGTCCTTCCATTTCACAAACTCCTCCTGCGAAATCGGCAGACAATAAATTACCAATCTGAACCAGGAAAACTTAGTGCGAACCTCCAAATTGTACATTCAGGCAACTGAACAAGCTGCAAAATCTCAGCCAGATGTACATAAAATAAACCCCTAAACAACCCCAAGTGTTTTGGGACGCTCTAAGCAGCATAAATGTCAGAGCAGCACATCAAAGTTTACCCCAGGTATCAGGAATAAAGCGGAAAAATGAAAAATCTGCTCTCGCAGCCCATGGCAGGCGTGCTCTTCACCACTGTTCTCAGAGCCAAATCCAATGTGAGCATTGGGAGGGCAAACATCCTGAGCCTCTCTGCATTCACACCTTCGGAACAATCAGCAGAGACAGCGGCAGAGGAAAAGGTGTTGTGGTGCTTGTTACAGCCACTGATGGAGGAGGGAAACTGGGGAGGAGTTCAAAGAAACCGGGATGAGAAAAGGGGCAACCACTGACTAAAAATAACCTCGTTATCCAGCTGAGCCGGGCGCTGTTGATGTGATTGCTGCTGAGGCAGTAATTTAAGGGAGTTTAAACTCTTAATTCAGTGTGGATTAATTGTTGCCTGAGCCGGCCGAGGCTCCCGGCTCACCTGCAGCAGGTTGGTGAGCAGGATCAGGGTCTGCTTGCGGATGAAGGGGTGCGGGTCGCGCAGGCACAGCGAGATGTTGGGCACGTAGCGGTCGCCCAGGGCGGTGTAGCGCACGCACAGGTCGCACAGCACGATGGCCGCGTTGTTGCGCACGGCCACCGCCGGCGACACCTCCAGCTCCCGCGCCAGCGCCGCGATGCTCCTCTTGGCCAGCTCCTCGTGCTGCAGACACAGCTTACCTGGGGAGATTGGCAAAGCCGAGGTCAAACCCTCCTCCCTGAGCAACCCAGCCCGGCTCGCTGTCTCCGGAATGAGCCAGGGGAGGAATCAGGAAGTAAACACAGGAATAAACAACAAACTCGTGCTGGAACGCGATGAGCAATCCGCACGATCGCGCGGGGAGATGGAACTTCAAGTTCTTCCAAACCCCCCTCAGACCTATAGAGTGGGTCTCTATGCCAAATTCCCTCCTTCACAGCAAACTATTTCTGTGCGCAGGGTATTATTCAAAGCAGCTAAAAAGAACAGCCCCAGCTGTCATAGGCATAGCAGGGAGACACCCACCTCTGAGAGCATCACCGAACCAACCTAAAATAAAATAGCCTGCGATAGTTCTAACATCACTGCTCCCCGTTCCCGAGCTCTGCACAAAAGTATTCAACTTTCCGAAGCAATTAAGGGAAGAATAATGCTGCGTATCTGCTAAAGAAACTTGTTCCTAACCACGGAAGGATTAAACCCCAGAACTTTCGCTTGGTATTGCTCAGAATGCTGGGACTGCAGCTGGCCAGGCGTCTCTGAAAGCAGCGTTTCACTCGTGCTGAGGAGAACGAGTATCTGAGCGCAGTCGTTCTGCTCTCAACTACATCAAAAGCACCGAGTTTCCCTCACCCTCTCTGGAGCATCTTAGCACGAGTGAGACGATCCTGCAGCACCCAGCTCTGAGTACAAGGACGCTCTGGGGGACACTGCTAATTACTGATTGCTATTAATGCATTAGCCACCGCCGAAGCAGAGCTGGCAGGGCTCTCACGGTTTGCCCAACTTGTTTCCATGGATATTTGCCTTGCTGAAAGCTCCGAGCTGAGGGGCTGCAAACAGAGCACTGGGGCTCTCTGTCACAGCTGACAGAGCTTTACACGGAATTCTTTAGCTTGGAAAAGACCTCTGGGATCACTGAGTCCAATCCCTACTTTGTCACCTGGAGCAGAGCTCTGAGTGCCACATCCAGGTGTTCCTTGGGGATGGGGACTCCAAACCTCCCTGACAATGTTTAATAATCCTTTCAGTGAAGAAATTCTTCCTCATGTCCAACCTGAACCTCTCTCCTGGCACAACTGGAGGCCGTTTCCTCTCGCCCTGTCCCTCGTTACCCAGTTCCTCCCTCCTCTCAGGGAGTTGCAGAGGGATCAGGGCACCCCTGAGCCTCCTTTTCTCCAGGATTTTGGGCAGAACTTCCCCAGAAAGGCTGAGAGACACGGAGCCCCATTTCCAGGCAGGGTGGCACTTACCTAAAGTGATGAATGCGTGAGCCCTGACCACGGAGGGCATGGCTGAGCCTCGGAACTGGGACAGCGGCTGGGAGCCGGGAATTCCCTCACTGTCTGTGCACGTGGACACTGGAAAAGAACAGGTCAGGGATGGAAACAGTGGCACGGGGTGTAAATGCACAGCTAAAGGCAGCAGGAGAGTGGCTCACATTGGTCCTCGCTGACAGGAGAGGCCAGGATGGACTGGACCAGCAGGAAGATGCGGTTGCCCACCTTGGCCGGGCACAGCTGGGCAGCCTCGCCCAGGAGGAAGAGGTGTCTCACCTGCAGAGAGAGAAAAAGCAGCACTGCAGTCAAAAGGCAGTGGCTGAGCTGCAAATGAAATCAGCAGGAGTCGGTTCTTCTCCAAAAACAACTCCAAATTCCCTCAGTCCTTTCAAGGCAGTGGCTGGAGAAGAGAAGGGGAGGCGTTGGAACAGAAATCCTGGGTGGGTGTGTTTGATACGCTCCAACACCCCCCACATCTAATGATGCCGAAATACTCCCCGAAGCGTTCCGTGCATTCTACAGCCCCAGCTCCCAAGCATCCAAGAAGTTTGAGTGGAAAAGGAAAGAAAAAACCACGTCATGGATTAAAAATACCCGGGGTGCCATTGCCTTAAAGCAACGCTGGGGTGAGGAGCTGCTGCGTGCTCCCTGTGAACATGAGATTTCATCACACACAGGCCATGCACATTCCTGTATTTCCAGCTCTCGTTCCTCAAAATCCATGCCACCAACCCCAACCACACCTCCCCTCCCCTTTAAATCATCCGTGGAAGGGAACCAAACTCACCAGGAGATCCTCCTGCAGCTGCTCTGCCCCGTCCTCCTTGAGGACGATGTTGGAGATGTAGCTCTCACAGGTGGACACTAAATCTCCACACACCTGGTTGAGCAGCTCCTGTTCCGTAATTAAACGAGACTAATTCAGCGCTTTATTAATTAAACAAAAGGTAGCTGTAATGTCTGTCCACACACGAATCCCTAATATCAAAGCCTTTCTATGCTTTTAATAATCTGGATCCCATTAAAATCAATCTGACAGTGCCTTGGAGCTTTAAAATTCTCCCTGCACATCAAAGGATGCGTGCAAGTGTCAAAACACCTTGGAAAATTCGGCTTTTAATGATCCACAGGCCCAAGTTTACTTCGTTATAGAAATCACACAGACTTAAACAAAAAGGATTTAGGCGACTGTTTCATGTGCACCCAACACATTGGAGGTGTCTGTGGGAATTTTTAGATGTGGCTGGAAAAAAGCAGCTCCGTTACAAAGGAAACCTGATGTGAATTCCAAAGAGAGGAGGGGAAACACAGGAAAAGCTCATTATCTGCTACATTGGGGTGAATATAAAGCATCATTTCTGAGCTTCCACCATCTAAAAGTGGTATTTTTAATAACCAAATACACATATAAATGACAGATGTTAGATTTGCTCAAATGACCAACTACAGGAACGTCTGCATTTCATTTTAAGCCAACACACTGTGAGGACTGAACCTACCGGGGAGGATTTTCTGATTGGCAGCTTAAAAACCCAGAAACCATCAGCCCAGCCTGGCTTCTGAGGCACAGAGTGTGCAGTTTTGCTCATTATTTACCAAACTTGATTGGGATTCCAATTATAAAACAGCTGCCATCAATGCTGAAGGAGAAATATAAATCAGACACGAAGAGAAATCATTAGGGACAGAGCCCTGCATCAGTTTTAGGTTTTTTGCAACTGTGTTCAGGCTGAGATCTTTATTTTAACAACAAAATACGGCCAAACTTCCCGCTATGGGAGCAGAGCAGAGCCGTGGCATAGAACAAATGGAGGCAGAGAAAAGTTATTAACTCCCTGTTTGGTCTCCTGAAAGAGGACTAGAAAATGTGTGTGTCTCCAGCAGCTCTGATGGAGAACAGGCAGAGATTACAGCATAAATCCATGGCTTCAAATTGCACCAAACCCAAAGAAAAACTCAACCAAGCCTGAGGAACAGCTGCTGTTAGACAGCACAGCAACAGGTTTCCTGCAGGAAACTTGGACTGAAGGCAAATGCAAGGTGTTTCAGAGGTGTGGGGAAACACAGCTGGAGGCAGAGGATTCCTTTCAATTCCTGCTCAGCCACAGGACGTTCTCCAGCTCAAGTGCAGCAGAGTGAGAGCTGAGCAGAGCTGGAGCTGCTGGAGTCAGAGCCCCTTTTTTAGAACTCGTCAGCCCACAGGCTGCAGACAGCAGCAGACACCCCCTGAGCGGGGAACAGGCTGTTTCAAAAGGTGTATTTTCAGTCCCACCTGTGCCTCCTCTGGCGCATCTGCAGAGGCCTGGCAGAGCTTCTGCAGGGTCTCCACAGCGGGGCTGATCACCTCCAGGGGACACTGGGACTCCTTCAGCCAGCGCTGGATGTTCTCTGCAATCCAGATCCCACAGGAAATGAGCATTTTTTAGTGCTGATGGAGGAGGGGAGGCACAAAACCCCTGCAGGTGCCCAGAGCCACTCACCCTTCAGCCCCTCACAGCTGCCCCTGGGGAGGTGCTTTGCCACGTGCCCGATGACACACAGGACGTGTCCCACGGTGCCACTGCTCGTGTTCTGCTGCCTGGAAAACCAGCAATGATCCCTGAGGCACAGCCCCAAACCCAGCTGAGCGCTCCTCTCCTCTGGGCCATGCATTATTGAGGCAGAGCTGTCAAAGCCAATGGGAACTCACAGAGCTTAAGGAAAGAGTTGGTTCCTGCATGATCTTGAGGGTTTCCAACTCACAGTTTGAAGAAAAAACTGGGATTTAAGCAGCTAAAAGGCAATCTGAGGAACACAAAGTGTTCAGAGCACACACTGACCTGCTGATGCTGTCCCAGGATTCGATGATCTTGGAGTAATCCAGCTTGGGGGAAGAGCCTGCCACTTTGGCAAGCAGCATCCACGCTGCCCTGGAGTGCTCCGTCTCCACGTGAGACATGACATTATTGACAAAAGTGGAGCTGAACTTGTTCTGCTTGGCCCACATGTGGAAGGCTTTGCTCAGGTAACGGCTGCAGGGGAAAAAAAGGAAAAAGTTTAAGGAGGAATAAACAAAACAGCTGGGAAAATCCAGGAAGAGCCTGCCCAGGATACACTGGGCAACACAACAACGCTGCTGTTGCTTGGTGTTCCTGCTGTTCATGGTCAAAATTGACACATTTCCTACAGATTTTCAGTCTGACCCACCACAGACCTGGCATCCCTGTGTGGCTGTAGTGATCTGGGGCAGTGAGACAGAAGGTCCAACCAGTCCCATGAGACATCAGAAAAATATAATTTCAGTGATTTGTAAAAGGCTTTCCAGCAGTTGTTATTTAACTCCCAGAATCACAGAATGGCCTAAATTGGAAGGGACCTTGAAGATCACATCATTCCACTCCCTGCCATGGGTGAGGACAGCTGCCACCAGCCCAGGGTGCTCCGAGCCCTGTCCAGCCTGGCCTTGAAGACTCCCAGGGATACAGGACCACCAGAATCTCATCAGGCATCACACGCTGCTCATTTTCCTGCACAACCCTGATTATCTCCTTGACGTTGGAGGAGCTGTGAGGTTTCTCAGGCTGCGAGGCCCTGCAGGGTCAGCAGGAAGAAGGTGCCATTGATGCCTTAAGATTCAGCTTTTATATTTTTCAGACCCTGTACTGCTTTGGTGGGACTCTAAAACTCCATATAGTCTGTGAGCTCCTGTTCTCCCATCCTGCTCAGACACAACAAATCCTCTCCAGGCTGCACTCAAGGACACCTCGTTGGCCCAGGCCCCCAAAGATGGAAACGGAGCCTCTAAAAGGGGGGACAGACTTGGGCTCAATTCCATCATCCCCTGCAATTGTCACTGGAGAATGAACCCTGATCTGGGAATGGATCCAAACTGATCCAAGTGGAGCAAACTGGTGCCCCGGGGTCCAGCTTGGGTGTGGCCTCTCCCGGAGAGGCTCTGAGTGCCCGAGGTGTCCCTATTGAAGGCCCTGCAATAAATCCCCATTTTATTCTCTGAATCTTGCCTGGCCTCTGCTCCAGGCAGCCTCTGCTCAGGCATCATCATGAGTGTGCAAACCCCATCACAAGATGTCCCGGAATAAACCAGCGCTGGCACGGCAGCACCAGCAGTGCCTCAGCTGCTATTTCGGAGCCTGGTGCCCTGTTGACTAATAAACATACAGCTGTCTTTAATCAATGTTGTGGCCTTGTCATGCTGTGTGTCATCCCGTCTGTGCTGCTCCTTCCCACAGCAGGCAGGGTAATTCGATTTGTCACACGACGAGTGACATGTTGTACACGGGAATTAATGCAAGGTGATGTTCTTGCTTTATATATATATATTTAAATATCTCCTCTCTCCTTTCTGTCAGAGAAACACCTCCATTTGACTTAAATATTCATGTGCCATCCAGCACAGGATGTAACAACGAGCGTTTCAGTCCAGGGAGAGAGCAGGGGCAGCAGGAGCAGCGAGTGAAAACACCTGACACGAAGCCAAGCTGAACTCTTCTCTCCACCTGCCTGCTTGCCCTGGGAGCTGGGAGGGCAACAAAAGCACTTCAGCGTGGTGGTTTCCATCTCCAGAATTACCCTGACGGTTTCAAGCAGGGAATTTGAGTAGCTTTAAAGAAATCCCTGAGAAAAATTGGGTTTCTTGCCCTTCCCTAGCAGACAGCAGGTGCATTTTAACAGTGTGTGTGTGTAGCTGAGGTACCTAACAGGCTGTGGCCACGCAGGGAACGAGAGCACAAGCTCAGCCTCTTATCTTAGTCCTCCAGTCAATAGGTAATTTCCTTCTGCAAAGGAAAAGTTGTGTATTCTGATGGGATTAAAGGTAAAAAAAGAAACCCTCTGGGTTTTGTCCCTGAATGTTAACACAGGCAGGGAAGGGAAAAACGCCCTTACCTCAGCTCCTGGCTTTCTGAAGACAAGAGGGAGAGCAGATCCCACGCCAGCTCCTGCCTGCCATCGTCACTCCTGGATCTGTGGTAAGGTTTGATGTGCTGCAGCAGGAGCTGATCGAGGCAATCCAAGGCCTTCTCCTGGACAGAGCTCTCTGCATCCATCACAACGGGCACCACCCCCTCCAACCAGGCCTTCTGCACCAGGACATTGCTGTGCTGGGACTGACACAAACACATTTTTAAACCGTCAGGGGGTCCCAAATGCATCAGCAAAGGCCTCCAGGTTCAGCTACAAACTTTGAAACTGAATTTTAATCAAGCCCAGCAATGTGGCAGCAGGTGGGACAGAGAAACTCAGCATCACAAGGTCTTTAATCATCCCTGTGATAAATACCTGGTGTTTCTGCAAAAGTACTGCAACACTTTGTTTTGAGGCTCTATAAAGAATGATAGCAGGTTTGCAATAAGGCTGTACAGCAGATGATTTAGCACTAAAAAAAAAAGAGCTTTGCTTAATATAAACCCTGTGCTCCAAGCTTGAGTTACGAACCCTTTGTGAATAAATAGAAAAGAAAGAAAAATATAGCAGTGCTATCATCCACACATTACATCTGAAAGTGATTCAGGGTTTTTTTTAACTCGAGAAGGCCAGCAACATAAACATTTTCTTCATGACACATAAATCAACAGCCAGGAAAGTCAGCGTTTCCAACAGTTGGAAGCGCTCTCCCTAAATCACAAGTAGGTACCGCAGTGAGTCACGGCTTCCGAGTCAAAAGGTAACGAGAGGAATTAGAGCAGAGTCAAGAATGCAACTCCTTGAGTGAGCAGCTGATCGCTGTGGCCCCTCCTGCTCTCCCCAGCCCGGGTGGGACAGAATTCCCGTTGTTTTCCCTCACCAGGAGCAGCTCGGTGATGGAGAGCAGCGCCTGCTTGCGCACCGACACCGCGGGGTCCCGGCAGCGCTCCCGCAGCGTGCCCAGGTCCGGGGCCGTGCAGGGCACCACCCCCTGCTTCAGGATGGTCACCAGCACCTGCCAGGCAAAACAGCACAGCTCTGTCACCAATCCAGGCTATGACACCGAGGGGCAAAGCAAAAACACCGTCTGCCCCCTGCCAATGTCAGCCAGAGACTGATCCCACCCCGAGAGAAACAGCCCATGAGCAATTCATGAGCGCTGGGCACCACCAGAGATGTTTTCCGTTCCGTGTTGCATCACTCCAGTCATTCCTGCTCTGGAACGGCAGCTGGAGAGGCAGAGTGTCACCGTTTCCCCCCGAAAATAACACGCCTCTTGCGTGAGCCACGGCTTTCACTTGGCAGCAAGGAAGGGGGGGATTTATTTCTGTTCTTAATCAGAAAGCATTAAAACATGAATTGCGGAGCCCTAACTGGGAAGCTCGAATTGGTGTGTGTGAATTGAGGGGGAAGAGCTGGGGTGAAGAGGACTAACAGAGGAAGGCAGGCAGCAGCAGACACCTCCTTTTTAAACCAGGGAAATTTCCATTGAAGCGTCTCTCTTTAAAAGCTAATGACTTCATTAAAGAAATGAGCAGCGAGGAAAGCAACACACAGCTCCAAGAGAGGCTGGATATAACCTAATCCCTTTGCTAACAAGGTCAAAACAAACTAAGCAGCTAATATGCTTCAGTTTATGAGGAAGTCTCTTAATTGAAATGCCTATTGACATTTGACAAGAGCCTCTCCTCGCAAATGACGGAATAACAGAACGCCAGCGAGGGTGCTGGAGAAATTTCCATCATTATGCCTGCATTATTTACTTATCAGGAGCGAGTAAACAAGATCTTTAATGCCTTCAAGGCACTCTGCAGGGAGAGCAGAAAGCTACAAGTGGGTAAAGTGACAGAGTTAGCTGCGAAGCCGTGGCCTAATTAATTATTTAAGGGATTTTGGGTAATCACTGAGAGCAGGCAAGGATGCAAACCCCACCCTACCTGCAGAGCAGATTTCCTCACGTTGGTTTTCTCATCTCCAGCTCTCACTCGCAGCATGGCCATGACTTCTTTTCCTACAAAAACCGGGATAAAAAGGAATTACTCCCACAGAGAAGGAATTACCCCCACGAAGAAGGAATTATCCACAGGACCAGCAGGAACTACACAATCCCAGGATGGTTTGGGTGGAAGGGACCTTAAACCCCATCCAGTGCCACCCCTGCCATGGGCAGGGACACCTCCCACTGTCCCAGGCTGCTCCAAGCCCTGTCCAGCCTGGCCTTGGACACTTCCAGGGATGGAGCAGCCACAGCTTCTCTGAGCCAGGGCCTGCCCACCCTAAAGCAGTGCAAAAACAAACTCAAATGGTTTCCCCCAAACCTTCTGAACAAAGCACAGCTAAAATCACCCAGAACAATCCAGAACGAGCCATGAGCCAGAAGGAAAAACAAACCCGAACAATTTCCCCACTTGTTCCATTCGAAAATGCATCTTAATAAATCACAAAAGAAAACGACGGAACAAATTACATGAGACACGCAGTAAAAGAAATAAAATAAAATAGGTGAATGTATAATTTCTGACCTCTTTATCTGCCTACATAAAAGATGTCAGGCTGCCTTCGGAGTGTGAGAGCTGCTCGGATGATTCAGGCACAGCAGAACAAAAGCACAGGTAACCCTGGCAGGGCAGGGGCCAACAGAGCCAGGGAGGTTCTGCAGAGCTCAGAACACCCCCAGCCCTGTGAGTTTTACCCCAGAGCTCCACACAGCACCAAGAATTAAACTGCTCCGTGCCACAGAGGGGAAATGGCTCAATTTTTATGAATTCCTCCAGGCTGCAGAATGGCAGCTGCAAGGAACCACCTCAGAGCCCGCAAGGAGACCAGAACACATCTCTCTTCCCTGAACGCCAAGTCAGGGCTCGAATTTTCCTTTGCACAGCCATGTTCATACTTATTTCTGCATTTTGTCAGGAAAAGATACATCATCGAGGCGGTAAGTTATTAAATGACACACAGCTGAGTACACAGATCAATTATTTCTCACATTTTGAATCACCGGGCTATTAACTGGCCATAAGGACTTCAAGCGTTTCACCGTGGCTTTTAGGGTTTCTATTTATTGCTGTTTTTTGAGATTTCTCCCAGCATTAAGTCAGATTTCCCAAAGATATGCCAAATTTGGAGATCTGTTACTTAGAGATTCACATGGACATCCATCCTGTTGCCATTAAAAAATAGGATTAGTCACAGGGAACTAATCAAAACTAGTTTAAAAATACATTTTTACCAAAGGAAGCAAAGGGACTTTGATCTGGGCTTTCTTAATGGGCAGCTAAGTGCAATCCCATCTTCCTCCCGAGAGCAGCTGCACAGGAAGAGCACAGCACCTTCCCATTGCGAGATTTTGCTACCAAAATAGTCCAGTCTTGTCAAGGAGACCAAATAATCACACTTTGACATTGATTTTTCTGATGTGGGAAAGAGCGGGGGGGGGAAAAAAACAATGAAACAACCAAAATTCCCAAATTCTGAATGGCAGAGAGCTCCCAAGGGAAGGGAAGGTTTGATGGGGGTGGGCAGAGGGAGCTCTGCAGGGCACACCTCACCCTGCAGATCATCCCCACCCTTTTTATCTCTGCCCTTGAGCGCTGAGCATGTTCTGACTATCCCTGGCCAAGATTTCTTTCATTTCTAAAACAAAAACTGGAGCTGTTTGGTCTTCAGAGGAGCGCGGAATTAGCACGGGCATAAGCCAAGCACAAGCGCGTGCCAGACAGCTCTGCTAATGCACCTTGACTGCCTCGGAGAGCCCTGCGTTTCCGCATCCTCTGGAGCTCCAGACAGCCTCTTTTCTTTCAGCCTTTTCTTAATTTGTTTTGCCAAGTGCCAAGAGCCTGCTCAGCTGGGTACGGGAGACAAACCCCGGCGTCCTCTGGCACGAGGAGCTGGCAACCGAGCGGGGAACGCACAAAACCTTGAGAGGCCCGCGGGACTTCTCCGTCTGAGGGAGCAGATTAAGGAAATTTATCAGCGCAGTGTTTGAGAAAAAAGGGAGCTTCCAGTGGGGGCAGGTTGGAGCCTGGCTCCTGCAGATAGGGAGGGAGATGCCAGGCGAGGAGAGGAACAAAGGCTCCGCTGCAGGATGGGGAGCGAGCAGGGAATTGAATTGTCAGCGGCTCAGGGGAGGTGAGCGGCAGGAACAGAGAGCAGGGAGCCTGGCAGGGCCTAAAGGTCAGGGAGAAAAGCTTTTCCATGGAGGAGGAAAAGAAAGGGAGAGGTTTAAAGAAAGGGAGAGGTTTAAAGAAAGGGAGAGGTTTAAAGGAGGAACATCCCGGATACAAAAGCCAGCTGACATGGGGATTTCATGCTACCAACAAATCTGAGGCAGCACCAGGATATTTCCTGTGACTCTCTGCTCTCAGTGTTCAACCTGAGGCTGCAGAGAAGCAGATCCCTGCCTGCACAACGCTGCTGCCCAAAGGTGCTGTGCTTTACAGAGCCAAACATTCGTTCTTTGTGCACTGGAGCAAGGGATTTAATTACCCTGAAATTCAAGGAGCTACAAGTGTGGTATCCCACATCAATTACCCGTCCTTTTTGGGAAGAATAAATTACCTGCTTTCCAACAAGTGTTGCCACCACATTAGTACCGGTGGACATCAGCATTTCAGGATTAAATGTATTTTTCAGGCTTGAGTGGAAATAGTATTTCTTTCTGGCTGGCAATTCCACCCCCTTCATCACCCCTAAGTGTTTTGTAACAGCTCTCTCCACTTCCTTTGAGAGATGGACAATGCACACACTTCAGAAAGTCTGATTTCAATTAGGGCTTCGAATGGTTATCTGAAAAGGCCGCTTTAATTCTGACCTACCATCAGGCCCAGCGGCGTCACTGCTGTCTGTCAGCTCGATAGTTTTGAAAGTTGGGAAGGTCTTCAGTGGATGGTTGGACACGGCTGAAAGAGAAGATAAAAGCTGCAGAATGATAAAGGCACATATTCACCCAGCGAGAAGATGGTTCGGTGTTAAACAGAGAGCCTCATGCATGCCCCAGGTTTAACAGATACGTGTATTTTTAGGAGATGGCATGCCAAGAAAAGCCTGAGACTTACTGGAAAAGAATGACTCTATACCTTCTGCACTGACTGTCACGCTCGCGGTGTTTGTGTTTGCTTCCAACACCGTGTGGACAGAGGCTGCCAAAAAAAGAGAAATAAAAAAACAAGGAAATCAAACAAAGTATTTTAATTCTGGATATTCTGTCATTCCGGATTTTTTTCAGGCAAGCAACCTAACGGTGGGATGCTGTGTGCAGGCTCTGAACGGTGCCATCTGGCCTCTGCCACACCTGAGGGAGCTCGGAGTGCCAGTCATGAACAGAACAACTCAGCAGAAGCAAAAGGCAACTCAAGATTTAATCAGCTGTCAGGCAAGAATGAACTGCTTTTTCTTTTTTTTGTCCAATGGGCAATTCCTGTTGTCTGTAAACATCCTTCAAAGGGACCTCGCGGAGGAATCTCTTTGGAGCTGATACACAGAATAAATCCCTTCAAATAAAAGGCTTCACAGGTAACAAGGTTTGTGAATTACTCCTCATTATGGCACAACTCGTAAGGACTCTCTGTGCCAATCTCCACCTTCCTGACAACTCCCACCTCCCAGCACGTATTCCCTCGAAAGTTCAAGAATTATTTTCATTCCCCAACATGCCCACAACACTCACAGCTCTGCAGTAAGTCCTGAATGCTCTCCAAGGTGGCGGCAGCTTTCATTTCCAGACAATGGGCAAAGCTGCTGAGAGCTTTGCTCCGGACCACGGGGGCTTTGTCTGAGCAGCGGCCAAACACCATGACCTGCACTAAAAACTTGTGCTTTAGGAAATTCTGATGATCTGGGGACAAGGAGCTGCCTGGGCTCCTCTCTGGCAGCTCCAACAAAGCCAAGGCTACATCAAGAGCAAACACTCTGTAGGAGACCTGCGGGAAGGAAAAGCACACAAGGTGCTCTGTTAACAGCAGCGAACACAGAGTTTTCTTGCCTCTGGCTACCAGCAGTGACAGAGCTATTCAGGGCTGAGGCTGAGCCCTTCATCTCGCAAACATCAAGCAGAGGCACTTACTTTGCTGAGTGAGTATTTGTAAAGCCAAGCGATGAACTCGGCGAACTCGGCACAGGGGAGTTTGTCCAGCAGGGTCACCAGGGCCTGGGCAGCGTAGCTGCGATAGTCAGCCTTGTCTGGGACCTGCAAAACAAAGGGCAAGGGCACCCTGTGGTACTGCACTGCTCTGCTCTGCATGCCAGAAAGACATTCAGGGCTAAAGAGAAGTGTTTTTAATTTAATGAGCTGATATGGTCATTCAGCAATAGCTGGGAGAATCATCTCGGCTTCCTCAGTCACTGTTTCACCATCACGTTTTCATTCCTTACAAAACACTGTGAGAACACATCTCCTGACTGTTAGTGATATTCCAATGTATCCAAACGAGTTCTCCAGCTCCAGAGGCAGCAGAGCTTGGCATACCTTGGTACAGATGTGCTGGAGCAATATCCGGAGGACAGGGTAAACAGCTTCTTTCAGCTCATCCACCAGAGAACTGCACAGGAGAGAGAGAAACGGATTTCAATAAGGCTGGTTTGTAACAGAGGGAAAATCCAGGGCATTCCTTTTGGAATGCATCTGAAAAGTCAGGGAAAGTGGCCATTCTGGGACCATGAGTGCAGCAGGACGTGCTCAGAGAACCGCGCTGCCTTCCCACATTACCCCGGCTTTGCAGGCACAAAATGATTTCTTCCCATACTTTTCCAACAAGTAAAAGAGTAACATGAAAAGCTTCTTTGTTCTCAGTCTAGTTTTATGCTGTCTGGGGATCTCGGCACAAACCACACTTCCAACAACATGGATCCCCAACAGGGGGAATAAACATAAGCAAAACAGATCATTAAACAGGAGAGAGCAAAGAACTAAGGAGGAACGAGCTCCACGTTAATCTTTCATTTCCTTTACAATTCTCTGTAGTAAAACACAAGACCTGAAATTTGAAACGAAGCAAAATACAGAAAATGGGTCCTTTCCTGTCAAACTGCACCTTCTTCCCCCTCTGCCAGCAAATTCCCATTCCAGACATTTTAATTAAGCCTCATTTGCACGAACAACTTCAAAGCCAGTGCCAGTTTGTCTCATCCCTTCATCACCTCAACAGCAGAGCAAAGGCACGCCAGAAGAAAGGAGCAGCCGTGCCCGGGGCTCTGAGTGTCACCTGATGAACTTCACAGCCTGGTTCCTGGCACTGGTCACGGCCGAGGTGATGGGAAGGGCCTCCCGCCTGGAGCCCCCGCTGCTCTCCACCATCAGAATGACATTGAGGAGCCGCTGGAAGACACATCGCAGGGTCTGGAAAGGAGAGGTTATTTGCAGGTTATTTCCGTGGATAAGCATTCCAGGGTCATGAGATAACTCTGAATCAAGCTTAGAGTCAAACAGCGGCACGGGTTAAAGCAAGAATCCCAGCAGAGAAATTCCCAGAGGACACTTTAAAATGCACACAACATCTCTCCTGGCTGTGGTGCTCTCATGCAAGCTCAGCAAGGTCTCAGAAGGGCTTTCTGAGGGCATTAACAGCTCCCCTCCAAAGCTGGGGACTTTAATTCCCCAGAAACGTTTGGAATTTGAAGAAAATCATTGAGTTTTGCACAGAAGATGGATTTAGCTAAACGTGTGTTTTGTATCGCCGTGTGCACCTGAACTTTTGGAGTTGCCTCCCTTGCCACGTTTTTGGGAGCACAGCTTGGCTGAGGATCCTGACATTCCCTGAGCACGCAGCAGAGGCAGGGAAGGAGAGGCAGGTCTGGGAAGGGGAGTGACTCCACCTTCCTGTCATTGGGAAAGTCAACAGCTCCAAAAGCTGCACTGAGAAACCCAGCAGGCAGAAACACACAGGGCAGGGCTGCTGCAGCTGGGCAGGCACACAGGAATTCCAGGTTTGGGTGCACTCCAGGCTCTCCTGACTTGCCAGCTACTGATCCCCAGCCTGCAGGCTCAGACCCAGCCCGGGGGGGTCCCACAGACTCACAGACACAGCTGGGGCACACCCAAACTCCAGCAGCTCCGTCTGGAGCAGCAGCACTCAGCCGAGTGGGAATGCCCCGCTCTCCTGCCAATTTAACCAAATCAAAATGGAAAGTTCCTGGCAGAACTGGCTGCTCCACGATCACAGAGCAACCTCTGAGCAAGAGCCAGCCCTGCTCACCCTCCCTGAGTGCACAGAGCACAGCCCAACCCCTCACGCTGCCAGGCGGTGCTGCAGCTCCATCTAGCAGGGAATCCCAACATTCCAGGCACACGCAGCCACCTGGAATTCTCTTCCTTCAGACTCAGAGATCCAGTGCCACTGCAGATCTCCTTTGTTTGCAGCTCATTTGCCACAGGAGTCAGCAGAGCATGGAATTCACTGCACACAAATGCAGGAGTCAAAGGGAATAAGGGAAGGGGTGGAAAAAACCACATTTGTTCTGACCCAGCAAAGATGGCAGAGAGGGAAACTGAAGCAAAAAGCAAAAACCACACAAGCAGGAAGGAAAGAAACAACCACTCCTTTTCAGTGTTGCTGTGAGGGCGTTAAAGGTCCTGTTTAACTTTTACCTTATCCTCTGCACCATGGATGGGGGAACACAGCAAGTGCAGTCCATAATAGGCCAGCTCAGGAACGTACTTGGCTTTATCGACATCCCTAAGGAAAGAAGGCAAAGAGATGTTTCCCTTCTCATCAGAGAAACATTTACTATGACTGTTACAACTAAAATAGCTCATTGACTGAAAAACATTCAATATTCAGGAGATGCTGTTTGCTGGTAGCAGGTGGAACACATTCCAATTATCTTTATAAGTGAATTTGTCACTTCCATTTTTATATAAGCAGGACAATAACACAAGCACTGAGGGCTTCACTTGTTCAAAGCACGGTATAAACATTTAGAATTATTGAGAATTATTAAGAATTATTAAGAATTACTTGCCCACCTGGCCGCTGAAAACTCAAACTCGTGGAGCACTGGCTCGAAGCTGGTCATTTCAACAAAGACCTGCAAGGGAAGAGAGCCAAGCTGAGCTCAGTCCCCTGTGGGGGATGCGCAGGGCTCTGGGATGTCTGGGGTCACACCAGAGGGTTTAATTTTGAAAAACTCCCCTTGAAGCAGAACATAAGCAGAGCTCAAAGCCCAGAAGTTCCCCCCAGAACAAGTGGAGGCTGCCCCTGGATCCCTGGCAGTGCCCAAGGCCAGGTTGGATGGGGCTTGGAGCAGCCTGGGACAGTGGGAGGTGTCCCTGCCATGGCAGGGGTGGGATGAGATGAGATTTAAGGTCCCTCCCAACCCAAACCATTCTGATTTCATAAAAAAACACCAGCAAGTGTTCAGCATGAGAGGCAGCCATGGGGCAGGCACTCTGCTCCCACATCTCCACCAACTCCCACCAGGGACCAGGCAATGGAAGGCAGGGAAGCCACCCCTCCCTGAGGAGTGCTTTGCATCCCCAAAAAGTTCCTGTTAGGGCAAGTCAGGTTCCTCAAGCGGAATCTTTCTCACCTGCAGGCAGTTCTGCATGCACTGAGGCTTTTCTTTCAGGGAGAACGTGGCCAGAAGCCTCAGGAAGTTTTTCAAAAGGAGGAAGACGGCGTTGCGGACTTGGAGAAGATCTTCTGTTGAGAAGTAAACGTTCTCACCATCTTCTTCCTCCTCCTCTTCCAAGATCTCTTCCATCTGTATTGGCAGAAAGGAGAAACAGCTTGCCAACAATTTGCTTATTAATGGGGATTTGTATCTGAAGGGATTGCACAAACGTCTTACACTGGAGTTGTCGTTCCTGCACGGTTTCCCTTTCTTTCGATTTCTTCTGGCGTTGGGCTGAGAGTTCTGAGCGCGTCCCTTCTTCCTCTTCCTCAGGTCCTGAGGCCAGCACTTGGTCAGGGTGTGAAGGCATTTATCGAACATCACCTGGTGGAACACCTGGTTGGCAATGCTGCCTGCCCAGGAAAGACAACGTCAGTCCTCTGCCAGACAAAACACAGAGAGCTCAAATTATCTGGGCATTGTGTCCCATTCCTGGAAGTGTTCAGGGCCAGGCTGGAGCAACCTAGTCCAGTGAAAAGTGTCCCTGCCCATGGAATGAGAGGAGCTTTAAGGTCCCTCCCAACCTGAACCAGTTTGTGATTCTATGGTCTCTCCACAGGTGTTGTCCCAGAGCCTAAGAAAGTCCAAGGGAAGAATATAGAGCTGCTTGGACAGAGCCCAGCTGCACCAGGCTGAGGCATCTAATTATCTTTATAAGAGAATTTATCGCTTTCATGTCACTCTCAGCAGCAGTGACACGTTCCAGCAGGGTCACCAGCTGAGTGACCCCTTCCAGCTGCACCAAGGAGAGCAGCAAAACTGCAGGGCATGCTGGAATACTCCTGCTGTGAGCCAGCCTGCTGGAAACACCCAGCTGCCCGTTATTTCAGACTGAAATTCTTGTTTTCACAAACAAACCCATCCAAATGTGCTGGGCAGAGAAATGCTCCCGAGTAACAGAGCAGGAATAAGTTCCTGTCTTGGCTGTCAGAACAGAGAGATGTGTGGTTCCAGCACTGTGCAGGCTCCTCTGTCACCTTGTCACAGGACACAGTCCCGCTCTGGGGCCACCAAACCCCGCTGGGACAGGAGGCCAGGCTGCCACCAGCCCGTGACAGCGCTCAGCACTCCCAGCACGCTCAGCTCGGTCCCCGAGGAGTTCAGGGCCATCAAGCCAACACCACTGGCTCCACCTGGAACTGTCACACACCCGACCTGTGCTGATCCCGAGGCTCACCTGGGATCTCCAGCAGCAGGAAGTACAGCCCGGCCGCGTGCAGGGCCAGCACCCTCTGCTGCGCGCCCGCCCGCCGCTGCTGGCCCACGTGCACAAAGTGATGCAGCACGGCCACCAGCGCCTGGTGCGACAGGCTGTTCTCAGCAAACAGGGTCCAGACGTTCTGAGGCAAAACAGGAACAAACAGTGAGAAATCCCATATTAACATGGACATCCAAAATTGGCCATTATTCAGATTTTAACAGATGCCACTGCGACCAAACCCCTATGCATATCTGCTTTAAAAAGTGTTTTAATAATTAGAACACATAGCGCTAAATATATTTAATATCATGCTAAATTACATTATTAAAATTTGGCAATAGCGTCCTTCTGAAGCATTCAGCACATAGGACAAGAGCTGTTTGAATAGTTTTTGAATATTTTGTGAATTTCAAGGCAAGACAGACGTGAAGAACAGAAAGTGAGAGTGGCTGGCTGTGTGCCCAGGTGGTGTCACCTCTCTGCTCTCCTGGTCCCCGGCAGCAAAGGGCGCCAGAGCGCGGTACAGGCGGGTGAAGGTGTCGAGCCCATCGGCCGCGATCTCCTCCGCTATCCAGGGATCCAGAGGCTCGGTCTCTGTGAAATCCAGCTCCCACACCGTGTCCACCCACACTAAGAGAAAAAAAAAAAAAAAGGGTTTATAAGCGCCAGGGGAGAGATTTCNGGGGCAGGCACTCTGCTCCCACATCTCCACCAACTCCCACCAGGGACCAGGCAATGGAAGGCAGGGAAGCCACCCCTCCCTGAGGAGTGCTTTGCATCCCCAAAAAGTTCCTGTTAGGGCAAGTCAGGTTCCTCAAGCGGAATCTTTCTCACCTGCAGGCAGTTCTGCATGCACTGAGGCTTTTCTTTCAGGGAGAACGTGGCCAGAAGCCTCAGGAAGTTTTTCAAAAGGAGGAAGACGGCGTTGCGGACTTGGAGAAGATCTTCTGTTGAGAAGTAAACGTTCTCACCATCTTCTTCCTCCTCCTCTTCCAAGATCTCTTCCATCTGTATTGGCAGAAAGGAGAAACAGCTTGCCAACAATTTGCTTATTAATGGGGATTTGTATCTGAAGGGATTGCACAAACGTCTTACACTGGAGTTGTCGTTCCTGCACGGTTTCCCTTTCTTTCGATTTCTTCTGGCGTTGGGCTGAGAGTTCTGAGCGCGTCCCTTCTTCCTCTTCCTCAGGTCCTGAGGCCAGCACTTGGTCAGGGTGTGAAGGCATTTATCGAACATCACCTGGTGGAACACCTGGTTGGCAATGCTGCCTGCCCAGGAAAGACAACGTCAGTCCTCTGCCAGACAAAACACAGAGAGCTCAAATTATCTGGGCATTGTGTCCCATTCCTGGAAGTGTTCAGGGCCAGGCTGGAGCAACCTGGTCCAGTGAAAAGTGTCCCTGCCCATGGAATGAGAGGAGCTTTAAGGTCCCTCCCAACCTGAACCAGTTTGTGATTCTATGGTCTCTCCACAGGTGTTGTCCCAGAGCCTAAGAAAGTCCAAGGGAAGAATATAGAGCTGCTTGGACAGAGCCCAGCTGCACCAGGCTGAGGCATCTAATTATCTTTATAAGAGAATTTATCGCTTTCATGTCACTCTCAGCAGCAGTGACACGTTCCAGCAGGGTCACCAGCTGAGTGACCCCTTCCAGCTGCACCAAGGAGAGCAGCAAAACTGCAGGGCATGCTGGAATACTCCTGCTGTGAGCCAGCCTGCTGGAAACACCCAGCTGCCCGTTATTTCAGACTGAAATTCTTGTTTTCACAAACAAACCCATCCAAATGTGCTGGGCAGAGAAATGCTCCCGAGTAACAGAGCAGGAATAAGTTCCTGTCTTGGCTGTCAGAACAGAGAGATGTGTGGTTCCAGCACTGTGCAGGCTCCTCTGTCACCTTGTCACAGGACACAGTCCCGCTCTGGGGCCACCAAACCCCGCTGGGACAGGAGGCCAGGCTGCCACCAGCCCGTGACAGCACTCAGCACTCCCAGCACGCTCAGCTCGGTCCCCCGAGGGTTTCAGGGCCATCAAGCCAACACCACTGGCTCCACCTGGAACTGTCACACACCCGACCTGTGCTGATCCCGAGGCTCACCTGGGATCTCCAGCAGCAGGAAGTACAGCCCGGCCGCGTGTAGGGCCAGCACCCTCTGCTGCGCGCCCGCCCGCCGCTGCTGGCCCACGTGCACAAAGTGATGCAGCACGGCCACCAGCGCCTGGTGCGACAGGCTGTTCTCAGCAAACAGGGTCCAGACGTTCTGAGGCAAAACAGGAACAAACAGTGAGAAATCCCATATTAACACGGACATCCAAAATTGGCCATTATTCAGATTTTAACAGATGCCACTGCGACCAAACCCCTATGCATATCTGCTTTAAAAAGTGTTTTAATAATTAGAACACATAGCGCTAAATATATTTAATATCATGCTAAATTACATTATTAAAATTTGGCAATAGCGTCCTTCTGAAGCATTCAGCACATAGGACAAGAGCTGTTTGAATAGTTTTTGAATATTTTGTGAATTTCAAGGCAAGACAGACGTGAAGAACAGAAAGTGAGAGTGGCTGGCTGTGTGCCCAGGTGGTGTCACCTCTCTGCTCTCCTGGTCCCCGGCAGCAAAGGGCGCCAGAGCGCGGTACAGGCGGGTGAAGGTGTCGAGCCCATCGGCCGCGATCTCCTCCGCTATCCAGGGATCCAGAGGCTCGGTCTCTGTGAAATCCAGCTCCCACACCGTGTCCACCCACACTAAGAGAAAAAAAAAAAAAAAGGGTTTATAAGCGCCGGGGGAGAGATTTCACCAAAACACGCGTTTCACCCAAACTAACGCTTCGAAATAAACACGGGATACCCAAATCCAGCTGGACACGGGCACGCCAGGGACAGCCGCTCTCAGTGTCAGCAGCCAGAGCATCCCGCTGACTGTCACCCGCACCCCGGTGACCGGGGGAGAGCCCACACCAGAACCGGGACCGGGACAAAGACACAGGGACCGGGACAGGGAGAGAGGGAGAACGGGGCAGAGACAGAGACCGGCACCGGGACACAGAGACCGGGACATAGATTGACACCAAGACTGGCACCGGGACACAGAGACACCGGGACCCAGACAGAGCAGGTGACAGAGAGCAGGACCGGAATAGAGACCCGGACGGGGACCGAAACCGAGACCGGGACAGAGACAGGATCGGGACAGACACCAGGACTAGGACAGACAGGAACCGAGACAGACACCGGGACGGGGACAGAGACAGAGCCCGTAACAGGGAGGGGGACCGGAATAGAAACCCAGGCGGGGACCGAAACCGAGACCAGGACTGGGACAGAGAGACTGGGACGGAGAGCGGGATCGGGAAATAGAGAGACCGAGACCGGGAGACACAGCGAGCGAGACCGGAACAGAGATCGGGAGACCGGCCCCGGCTGCGGCTCCGAGATTAACCCTGACCCTAACCCCAACCCTAACCCTGATCCTGATCCTAACCCTGCCCCTGACCCCGGCCCTTACCCGCGCCCAGGTCCTGCAGCCGCCACCCCTGGAGCGCGCCCCGCAGCNCAGCCCCGCCCCGGCCGCGATCCGCCAGCGGGGCCGCGGGGACCGCCCCGCGCCGCATCCCGGGACCATGAGCTTCTTCGTGTTCGGGCAGAGCGCGGAGCTGGAGCTGGTGCTGAGCGACGCCGAGAGCCGGCGGCGGGTGGAGCACAAGACGGAGGAAGGCAAGAAGGAGAAATACTTCCTCTTCTACGACGGCGAGACCGTGTCGGGGCGGGTGGTCCTCACCCTCAAGAACCCCAACAAGCGGCTGGAGCACCAGGGCATCAAAGTGGAATTCATCGGGCAGATCGGTGAGCGGGGCGGCCTGCGGGCCTGGTTATCCCTTCTGGATGCCTCTCGTGGGTCCCGGGAGCATCGCTGCACCGCGCGGTGCTGGGATCCCGCTGGTTCCGGGGGTCCAGGGAGCATCACTGCACCCCACAGTGCCAGGATCCCACTGGTGCCAAGGGTCTGGGGAGCATCACTGAACCCCACGGTACTGGGATCCCGCTGGTGCCAGGGATCCAGAGAGCATTGCTGATGCTGGGAGTCCAGGGAGCATCACTGCACCCCACAGTGCCAGGATCCCACTGGTGCCAAGGGTCTGGGGAGCATCACTGAACCCCACGGTACTGGGATCCCGCTGGTGCCAGGGATCCAGAGAGCATTGCTGATGCTGGGAGTCCAGGGAGCATCACTGCACCCCATGGTAACCCCACTGGTGCCAGTCTCTGCTGTGCCCCGTTGGTGCTGGGATCCCACTGAAACCGGGGGTCTGGGGAGCACTGCTTGTGCTGGGATCCCACTGGTGCCAGGGGTCTGGGAGCACTGCTGTGCCCCATTGGCACTGGGATCCCTCTGGAACCAGGGGTCTGGGGACCATTGCTGTGCCCCATTGGCACTGGGATCTCTCTGGAACCAGGGGTTTGGGGAGCACTGCTGTGCCCCATTGGCACTGGGATCCCACTGGTGCCAGGGGTCTGGGAGCATTGCTGTGCTGGGATCTCACTGGTGCCAGGGGTCTGGGAGCACTGCTGTGCCACATTGGCACTGGGATCCCACTGGTGCCAGGGGTCTGGGAACATTGCTGTGCTGGGATCTCACTGGTGCCGAGCAGGTTCCGCTGGCTCCCGAGTGGTGCCTGGCTGCCCGCAGCATTCCCACATCTCCCTGACATTATTCCGCCCTCCAAGCTGGGCAGCCCGGCCTGTTGTCCAGGCTTGAGCCCTGGCAGAAGGAAGGGCATTCCAGTCCTTTTCCAGGTCATTGTTCTCCTGTCCTAATTTCTCGTTTCTGCTCGGTCACCGATCCCAGCTCTGAGCCGGGCAGGCTTTGGTTCTGTCCTGCAGCTGCACGTCAGCCCGGACCTGCTGCCAACGCCGGCTGCCAGACCCTGCTCCCCAGGCTGGCTGCTCCCGGCTCTGGGGCTGCCTGCCTGCTTATCTCCTGTGCCTGCTGCTCCTCTCAGGGATGCTGAGGGTGCTGATCGGGTGGGGTTTGTCCCTGTGTCCCAAATCACCAGTGCCACCCCCAGCCCTGACCCCACACCTTTTACCTGTGTGGATCACCTTTCCTGAGCCCTGCAGGCTCAGCTTGGCTGATCCCATCCTCTCCTCCACGCATCCCCGCACGCTTGGTCGGGTCACTTCAAGCTGTTCAAAACTTGTGGTTATCTGTGCGTGTAACCAATTCAGGTTTGATATTTCCTGCTTTCCTCGAGGAAGAGCAGCTGCCACACCCACTCCTCCATCGGAGCGGAGCTGCCCGTGCTCCACAGCCATGCCTGAGCCCCACGAGCCCAGATAAGTTCAGGATGTTCCCAGTGACGTGGCCGCGTGCGAGGCCTCACGTCTGTGGCTCTCTGTGCTTGGCTCTAAACCCCAAAATCGCTGCTGGAGCCAGGGGCCTGCAGCCTTTGCATTGCAAATCGTGTGGTGAGGGAACGTGAGTGAGAGGTTTCCCACCCAACCCCGATGCTGCTGGTTGAGAGTTTTATTGGCTTTGCTTGTGCCTGACTCGGGGTTTTGGGAAGGAAGGGAGCCTGTAAATGATGGAGTGTAGGGGAGGCTGTTCCTCAGGAGTTCCTATTGATACAATTGCCAGTGGAAATTAAACCTGAACTCTGTCTCCTGCCCCACTGTCTCTACCATGCTGCCTTGCCTGCTCCTCATGCCCTGGTGTGGAAGACTTCTGAGCCATGCCTGTGTGGGATAACTGCTTTGTGTGCACGTTATTGCCCAAGCAGGGCGTGTTAGAGCTGCTGTGGCTGCACATTAGTCCTTAATCCCCTCAGGCCTCTTAGATAAATCACTGAAGTTTGTACCACTAATTGCACTTCTCAGTGCTTTCCATCTCTTTCCCTGCATTCTGACTTCTTGCTGCCACGAGGTGAGCACTGAGGTGAGACTGTTTAACGGGGAGAGGGACTGGGATGTGCAGGAGGGACGTGTCACAGGGAAGATGCTGTTCCAGAGCAGGTCCCAGAGGCCAGACTGAGGATGCTGGGTCCTGCCTGCCCTCAGGTGAGCACAGAACCCACTCCAGATGGTTTCACCCGTAGTTACTGTGGCCTGAGCACGCCTCTGAAATGTTGGCAAGGTTATTTTCTCAGTCTGGAAACCTTGTAGCTCAGAAAACCTAAAATTACAGCTTATACCTGTTTGACAGGCTGGAGTGTGGGAAACATCAACCCTTCCTCTGCCTAAGGCTGCAGGGTGCCAAACAGGACCTACTGAGGCAGCAGCAAACTCGGTGCTCTGCCATCGGCCTCCCCTTGCTCTGAGTTGGATTTGTGCCCTGTGCCTCGTGTGTCACGATGGTTTGGGCTGATTCCTCCTTTCCTGTGGCTGATTCCTCTTTTTCCGGTGGCACGTGGCGTCTCCCTGTCACATCAGCGCTTTCCCCTCAGTGGACACACGCATCCAGTGCCCAGAGAGGCTGGGTTATTTGTGTCACCTGCCTGCCCAGCCTAAAGGGCTTGGTGACATTTGCTGTTGTGCGTAAGCGAGGGGAGCTCTGGTGCCAGAATTTCCATTAGAGAGATAAGGTGAGCTAAGGGCTGTGAGACACAGGCATCACTGAAACGCTGAGATGTCACTGTGCATCTCAAGGAGGGCAGAACTGCAGTTCCTGAGCACCTCTGATGCCTCTCAGAAGCCTCCTCTGCACGGTTTAGTGCTGACACCGAGCTTGTGTGATTGTCTGGTGACTCGGGGTTTTGTTTCCTCATCCAAGCAGAAAGGCTTTGCCTTGCAGAAGGGCTGTGTGGGTGTCCCGTAGGCACAGGGCTGGGAAGGGCAGGTTTCATTGATGGGTTTGTGTAATCCCGAGCTGCTCATGCAAATCGTGGAGTTTTAAAGGTTTCATTGCTTTGACTTGAGGCAGAAAACTCGGTGGAAGTGTGGAGGATTGCTTTCATTAAACAAGGAAACCTGGAGTTTCCTGCTGGCGTGGGAAGGCTGTGGGGAAAGCGAGGCAGCGCTGGTCACTTGAGCTGGTTGGAGCAGTGCTGGCAGAGGTGAAAGCTCTTCCCTCACCGTGCTCACGTGGCCATTAATGTGTCATCCAGTGGCCATTAATGTGTCATCCAGCGGCTGGAGGAGCAGTGGATTCAGCTGCCTCCCCTCACACAGGGTGGTTGTGCAGCAGGATCAACATTGTCATTTATTCCCTGCTCAAGCTCTTTGCTGTGCAAGGACAAGCAGGAGCAGTTGGAAGCATCCTGGCCCTTCGGTTTTGCTCTGTCACTCCTGTTCCAGACCAGCAGTGGTGGCTTTTCCTCATGGTGGCAATGCCTTTGGCCTGGAAATCAGTGCAGAAAATGTCTGGACAGGTTTTCAAACAGTCTGGCCATATTTAATATTGATAATAGGTGAGTCCCCAAGGCAAACTCGTGATTTATTGCAGTAAGTGAGGCTGTGTGGACCTTTTCCTTCCTGATTCAGGGAGGAAAGCTGTGGCCTGGCCCTGATGGAGAGCAGGGAGCAAGGGCAGTTCCTCGCTGCCCTGGTGGGTTCTGTGGATGGTGTTGAGAGAAGGAGTGACCGGGACAAGGGAGTTGCTGAAAACCTCCTGTGTCACGTGGGATTGAGCTTAACCTGAATTCCCGTGTTCCTAGAGCTCTACTATGACCGAGGCAACCACCACGAGTTCGTGTCCCTGGTGAAGGACCTGGCCCGGCCTGGGGAGTTCACTCAGTCACAGACGTTTGACTTCGAGTTCACGCACGTGGAGAAACCGTACGAGTCCTACACGGGGCAGAACGTGAAGCTACGGTGAGTGCCTGCCCTGGCTGGCCTGGTTCTGTTCTGTGTCAGTGCTGATACTCCTCTGATGATGCAGAGTGAACTCCAAATTAATTTTGGGGCTGAGTTGTAAAAAGCTGCCTTGAGGACTTTATTTTACAAGCGTGCATCAGGCTCTTTACGGAACTTGTTTTCCCCCTTTTGAGTGACAGGAGAAATCAGCCCCTTTTGAATCAATCAAATACTTGCTAATTTATTTGATAATTCAGAAAAATCAAAATAAACTGTTTGGTTTCGTCTCCAGTGGGGATATTTTTGCCGTAATCAGTCTTGTCAACTTTAATTGTGCTCTGTATGCAAACAGATGCTTCGCTTGTGCCTTGCTCATATGTTACAAATGATATTTCACATCGAGGCACTCAGTCGAGTGAAAATCCTTTCACTGGCTTCAAAGGGGGGTTGGAAAAGTCTGAGAGCTGCGCTGGGAGGTGTGGCTGTGCAGCCTGATGTAATCTTGCAAAAGGTTTTAACATGTGCAGGCCATTCCTTGCAGCCCCAAAATGGGGCTTAGGTAACTCAGGCTCAGGAATGCGTGGAAGCTGAGAGGATCCTGCTTCTCCATTTGAAAATTGAAAATTCCCTGCTGGCTTTTCCAGTGTGGGGTGTTGGCAGCTCCAGGGGCAGGAACAGGTAAAGAACTGAGGAATCATTTGCTGTGGGTTTATTTTTTGCAGACCTGGACTAAAAGGGAGCAGCAGAACAGCACAGGAAGAGGAGCCTCCTTGCTGTCCTGCTTCCTTGAGGCAATTCTTTGGTTTCCTGCTTATTTTGTCCCTTTGGACATTGATCATTCACTGCTTTTAAAACCCTCTCAGCTGGGTGGCTGTGCATGAGCTGAGCTGAGCTCCTCACCTTGCCAAGGAGAAGGTCCCAAGCTTTGCTGGGAGAAAGGAACTTTCTCAGTGGATCTGTTGAGCTGATCCCATGTTTTATTCAGGTTTTCAATCAAATGCATTTCAGCTCTTTACATGGATCTGTGTAGTCAGGCTGCTCAGGTAGCCCAGCCCAAGCCACCCTTGTCACTGTGCTGTCCCTGAGTGACCCTGATGGAGGGGACTGTCCCCGCAGGTATTTCCTCCGCGCCACCGTGAGCCGCAGGCTGAACGATGTGGTCAAGGAGATGGACATCGTTGTGCACACGCTGAGCACCTACCCCGAGCTCAACTCCTCCATCAAGATGGAAGTGGGCATCGAGGACTGCCTGCACATCGAGTTCGAGTACAACAAGTCCAAGTGAGTGCCTCAGGAGTGGCTGTGGGGATCCAGCTGCTACAGTTTCCTCAGAAGAATTCCGTGTACTCCAGAGATGCTGGGACACAGCTCAGATCCTCCCTGACCCGTGGGTTCCTCTCCTCTCCTTTCCCCGTGTCTCCGGATCAAGGAGTGGGAGGCAATGGCTGTGGCTCACAGAGCCTGGGGCACAGCAGGAAATTCTGGCAGTGACTTCCCACTCCCTGTATCCTCGGCCAGCTCAGGGCTCCAGGGTCTCCAGAGCACAGTGTTTGCTCCTCACCAGGCAATGCAGCTGAGGTGGGAATTCACTCCGGCAAAGAACCTGGGAAGAGCTCTTCTAAACTACCCTTGGTGCATCTTTCCCAGCTGGTGCTGGCAAATCTCCCTGCAGGTGGTGGCTGGTCAAAGGTTGCCCTTGATGATCTCAGAGGTCTTTTCCAACCTAAATTATTCTGTCATTTGGGTTGGTTTTAATTGGTGTAAAGCATTCAATTTGGAGCTTTTGCTGTTGCAGGGGTTTCTTGCAGATACTCAGCCTGAAGTTATGTTTTTAATTTATCTGCTCACTCTGAATGTTGTTTTGGGTTTCCAAAAGACCAGGGGATGGAAATGAAGGGCTGTTTGCTGCTGAGGGTGGTGGTTGTGCCATCTGCTGTGCATGAGAGCAAAGTGCCTGCCCAGCAAGTTCCTGCACATCAGGATTCCCCCAGCCCCGCTCTGCTGCACGGGGTTTGATCCCGGTGTTGTTCTCTCCCCTCTCGTGCCAGGTACCATTTAAAGGATGTGATTGTGGGCAAGATCTACTTCCTGCTGGTGCGGATCAAGATCAAGCACATGGAGATCGACATCATCAAGAGGGAGACGACGGGCACGGGGCCCAACGTGTACCACGAGAACGACACCATAGCGAAGTACGAGATCATGGACGGGGCGCCCGTGAGAGGTGAGAGGGCACAGGGACCCCAGAATTCCTCTTCTGGAGGCTTTGGGGTGGGAATACGGCTCTTGCAGGATTTCTGTGTGCTCAGTAGTAGCATCCTGTTCCTCTGGTGGCTCAGAGCAGGGGATTGATCTGATCCCCTTCCTTCTCCGGTGTGATGAGGGGAAGCTGAGGCAGAATGAGTTGCAACAACTTAACTTTTAATTTTTAATCTTTTGATGAAGCAGTGGCAGAACCAGCTATAAATTCACAGCTGGCAGGGGCCACCAGCTGGCATTGCTGCAGCTCAGAGCAGGGATGTTCTTGCTCTGTGCCAACCTCCTGTGCCACTGTTCCTTAGCCCAGCAGAGTCACCTGCCAGAGAAAATGTCACCTTACTCGTTCTTTCCCGCAGTGCTGTCTCGACGCAGGTCCCCAAAGAGTGCTGTGCTGGTAGAGTGGAGCTGGAATAGCTGTCAGCAAGGGCAGGATGTGGCTGTGGACCGTGCAGGCTGGTTTCTGCAGGGAGTTGAGGTCTTCTAGCTCATGTTAGTCCGCTTGTGGAAACGGTGACAAAGTTTGTGGCCGTGTGAGTTCGTGTTTTGCTGCTGCTCTCCTGGTTTATATCCACACCCTGTCCGTGCTGACAGCTCCGTGCCCTTTGCAGGGGAGTCCATTCCCATCAGGCTCTTTCTGGCTGGCTACGAGCTCACTCCAACCATGAGGGACATCAACAAGAAGTTCTCTGTGCGTTATTACCTCAACCTGGTGCTGATCGATGAGGAGGAGCGACGCTACTTCAAACAGCAGGTGAGAGACAGAGCTGCGGCTCTCCTTGGACTTGGTGATGATTGATGGGGATGCTTCTACAAGGACTTACTGGGAGTTTGGGATTCATCATGTGGAAAGGTGAATGTCCATGGAGGTCAGGTGTGTGTGGAGGTGGAGAGGAGTCTGTGAAGTGCCTGCCTGGAGTTCTTTCCTGCTCAGTGGTGGAGCTGCTGTGCTTCACCTATCAGTGGCACCAGGACAGAGCTGTCCTGGATGTCCTCTGCATGCCCAGAGCCTGGGGAGGAGCTCTGTACCCAAATTTCAGGCAGGCTGCAGTGCCAGATGTGTCCTCTGTGTGCCCAGACCCCGGGGAGGAGCTCTGTACCCAAATTTCAGGCAGGCTGCAGTGCCAGATGTGTCCTCTGTGTGCCCAGACCCTGGGGAAGAGCTCTATACCCAAATTTCAGGCAGGCTGCAGTGCCAGATGTGTCCTCTGTGTGCCCAGACCCCGGGGAGGAGCTCTGTACCCAAATTTCAGGCAGGCTGCAGTGCCAGGTGTGTCCCTCTGTGGGTGGAACGCTGAGCTCTCGGCCTGGTTCAGCCTGCGGGGCCGGGTGGGGCAGCAGAAGGTCTCAGCAGAAGGTCCCACGAGCCCTGACAAGCCTTGGCTGTGTCCCCGCAGGAGGTGGTGCTGTGGAGGAAAGGGGACATCGTGAGGAAGAGCATGTCCCACCAAGCCGCCATCGCGTCGCAGCGCTTCGAGGGGACGTCCTCGCACGGCGAGGCCAAGCCCCCCGGGCAGCCCGCAGAGAACAACGGCCGGCAGTGAGGCCGGGGGGCCGCCGGGAGCCCCCAGGACAGCGGCACCGCCCAGGAGACGCTCAGAGACTTCACAGAAATAAATTCCCGATTTTGACTTAATTCCTTTCTTCGGAGGACTGGCGGGGTGGGACGGGGCGGGAGGGCTCGGCGAGCTGCAGCGCTGGCAGCGCGGCCTCGGAGGCGCCGCGGCGCTTCCCAATCCAAACGTTCCTCTGGAGTCCGGGATCGGCTGCTTTGAAGCGATGTCCGGAGGCTGCGGAGCTGCCTGATCTCCTCTGGGCCCCCAGAGCCTCGGCCTGGCGGGGGAAGGACAGAGCAAGGAAGGCGCAGTCTGCTGCTGCTCCCCGGCCGGGCTGCTTGGGGCTAGGTAGGAACGATGTTCTTCTTGCCTTTCTGGAATCTTCCCCGGGGAAAGCGGCCCGGTGATCAGCTGGATGCTGGAGGAGGGACCAGAGACCGTGATGGAACTGGAAATCATGTGGTGTTGTCCCCTCGCTGCCTCCCCTTCCTCTTCTTCGTGCTGGATTCCGTGTCACAAGCAGCTGGATGATGGAGGTGACTCAGGCCTGGGGCTGCCACACGGAGCACGGGCAGGGCTGTGTCCCAGCAGGAGCTGTTGCTGGTAGGAGATGTGTGGATGCAGGAGGAGGTGGCACGGGGTGGGCAGAGCGGTCAGTGACGGTCCCAGTGCTGCTGGATGGGCAAGAAGTGGGAGCAGGAAGGTTCCTGGCCTTCCTACTCTTGTCCTGGCAGCTTCCCGAGTGCCCCGGGAGCCACGCTGTGGCTGCTGCACTCGTGCAGCTCCTGGGTGCTGCTGCAGAGCAGCCTGGAGAGGTCCAGAGATGGATTTGGAGCTCTCGGGGGCTCTCCTGGGGTGGGTTTGTGCCGCCTACGCTGCCCTGCCTGTGTCTGTGTCCTTGGGACGGGCAGCAGTGCAGGGACACACGCCTGGTGTCTGGTTTGCTGCCTCGTGCCAGCAGGATGGGGTTAGTGGGGACAGAAGGTGGATGGAATTGTGGAAGGCTTGAACAGACCTGTGTGAGCTGCTGGATGAAGCTGAGCAGCAGCTGGGAGGGTGGCAGAGCTCTGATTCCAGAGACACATTCCTGAGGCCTGAGCTGAAGTCACCAGCAAGGTCTGAGTGCGTGAACCGAGAACCTGAGTGTGGGTTTTCTTTTTTTAAAATAAGCTGCTTTTAGCCTTCAGCTAAGTAGACTCATGAGAACATTCCTGGAAGGAAGTCACTCCTCCATTAAGAATCAGATGTGGCTTTGCAGCCTCGATTGAGTGAGTTTGGAGAATGTCCATCCTGCTCAGCTGCCCTCCAGGCAGGCAGGTGGGGAGACCTCCTGCCTGAGGGAGGGACAATAAACACTGGGACATGAGCTCTGTCAAGTGGGATTTGTCTGGATTTCCCCGAGTTTGTGGCTGGCTGGTTTGGCTCTGGAATGGAGTTCCTCTGTCCTGCAGCTGGGAAATGGAAGTGTCTGCTTTGTTCAGTGCCACGGTGCTGGTGGAGGGAGTGGGGCCGGGGTGGGAAGGGGAGCTTTTTATGTCATGACAGCTACTGTATTTCAGTGATAATTGTGTGTTTCTGCTTGCCAAAGTAAGTTATCTTTCCCTCACCACGTGTAAGGTTGTGGTTTTTAGTCGAGCCAGCCAGTCTCGCTCTGTAGAGGACACGGATGCTCTCACCTCTGCTGGATGCTCGTGTCACCCCATGTTTTGCTCTGCACCACTGAGGACGTGGCTTGTTTTTCTCTGTGCCGTGGGCTGGGGCTGTGTGTCCCCAAGGCTGGAGCAAAAGCTCCCTCAGACAGCGATCACCTTGTGCCAGGGCGAGGGGGGTCTGCCGTGGCAAAGGACCCTGATGTCACTTGGGACACTCGTCCCTCCCCTCCTGCCTGTGCTGCAGCCAGGCACAATCCTCCAGGGGCAAGGGAAGCTCCGTGGGAGCCTGTGGGGATGGCAGACTCTTCCCATGGCTGAGCCGAGCACAGCAGCACTCTTACAATCTTCCTCAGCTTTCCTTCAGCTCCCTCCTTGCCTTTGTTCCTTTATTCCTTTATTCCCTATATTCCTTATTCCTTTATTCCCTATATTCCTTTATTCCCTTTATTCCCCTGGGCTGTGGGCCATGTGGTGGTACAGAAACCCCCTGGATGGAAATGTCTCTGCATTCCAGGGGTGTTTTTTTCCCTGCCTGACTGGCTGTGAGATCACTGCCTGGCTGTGAGGAGAGGGATGTTCAGCATCCATTCATTCGTGGAGGGTTCCCTGGGAAAAGGTGCATGAGCCTATACCTTGATTTGGGTTTTTTTTTTCTTACTTTGTCCCCTCTCCCCCGTGTCCCTACGTGTGGAAGCAGAATTTAGAAATTACCCCGATTTTTAGACTCTGAGGGACCATTCAGCCTGTGAGCCACTGGGCCCTGTGTTTGGGGTGGAGCAGACGTGCTGAGCATCCTCGGGGAGCAGCTGGGGTCACTCCAGGCCAGGGTGCTCCAGAGCAGCGTGTTGTTCGCATGTCACGGGGCAGATGCTGCTCGAGCAGTCGTGTCCCCCTGAGCTGGTGGTTCTGTGCTGTGCTTGGGCCATTCCCTCTCTCCCAGGCACAGGGGAGCGGGCAGGTACCAAGCCGAGCGGTGCAAATGTAATTAAGCCTCTGCTGTGTTTACATGTTTCTTAATTCGTCGTCTTTTCAATGGCTGTATTTTAAAACTTGGGTTTTTTTGTCTCTCCGATTAAAAAGAGCCAGCCCTGGCTGTCAAATGCTGTGCACGAGTTTGTCTGATGTTTTATATTGGGGTGGGGTGGGTTTTTTTTCCTGTGGTATGAAGAGATTTTTGCTTTTAGAAGTGCCACAGTGTGCAGCTCTCCCAACACGCTCAAGGAGTTTGTCCTTTGGTATCTTCATAAATGATTGGTCCATCTTTAAGCTGTATCACTGCTGATGGAGGACCCACGTGGCTTAAAAATTAGCAGGCTGGCTTTATTTTCGTCCATTTCCCTGATGTCAGAGCTAAAATAACATGGGAATTTCTGTACCTGCAGGAAGTTCGCTGCGATCTGCTTGGTGTGTCCATCTCCAGAGACTGTTTACGAGAGTGACAGGACAAGGGGGAATGGCTTCAAACTGCCAGGGAATTGTTTCAGTGGGATATTGGGAAGGAATTCTTCCCTGAGGGTGGTGAGGCCCTGGCTGTGGCTGCCCCATCCCTGGAAGTGTCCAAGGCCGGGCTGGACAGGGCTCAGAGCAACCTGGGATAGTGGAAAGTGTCCCTGCCCATGGCAGGGGGTGGAACAAGGTGATTTTAAGGTCCCTTCCAACCCAGGCTATTCAATGATTCTAAATTTTCTGGTTCTAGACAGAATTTAGAGATTCTTCCCTGCAGAAAAATGTCCCTCTGCAGTACATGGAGCTGCACCAGACCCTGAACTAAACATCTCAAAGAGGATGGACCTGTTTTCTTCCTTCAAGAGATAAACTACAGATTTCCCCACTATTAAAACCCAAGCAGCTGCATTGATTCCAAAAGGCTTTATTTATTTATTGTAAAAATAAGCAAAAATACCAGTGTGTCAGGGGAAGGGACGTGTGGCTGCGGATCCTGTGCGGGCACGGTTGAGATGCTGCGGCTGAGCAGGTAAACGTGAGAGTGGTGCTGGTGGAGGAGGAGGCATCAGCGGGCTGGGTGGGAGCTGTGCTGCTTCAGTGTGGCTTCGTCTCTTCCAGGCTCAAAACGAAATCAAATTCCTCTGTGGGAAGAAGAAAAAACCGAAAGTGAAACTTGCAGCTGCTACGACTGAGGGCTCAGTGACACGAGGAATCAAGAGTCGGGGAGGTTCCCACCTTGTGTCAGGGGCTGGATGGACAGACGCTGCCTGGTGAAGAGCATCATGTCCTTGAGGGGCCCCCCGTCTGCTTTGTGTGCCAGGTGCAGAGCCTTGAGCTCCGAGAGGGGGATGAAGCGCTTGGTCATCCTCACAAACTGCACGTCCACCTGCACGAGGAAGGGGAGCAGCTGGGACAAGGACACGGCCTCCGGATATCCCATAATATCTTTGTGGGGATGAAGATTTACAGCTGAAGGACGTGAGTGATGTGCACCAGCAGCCTGGAGCTTTTGGCTCAAGGCTGAAGAAACTCCCAGCATTTCTGGCAGGTGATTTGTTGGCAGGACTCAGCAGCGGGCACAGCAAGGTGCGTCCATGTCACAGACAATCCAAAATTCACATGTGGGCTGTAGCCAGCCCGTGAACACTCCCTTGCCTATAATTTAACGTGCCTCAAAACTACAGCTCTGCTGGGTACTGCCAGTGGTTCTTAGCTCATTTTTCTAGCTCAGGAAAGTCCAGCTCTGCAGCCAAGGTTTGAAAATTCAGGGAGGCCAGCCCTGCAGCCAAAGTTTGAAAATTTAGGGAGGCCAGCTCTGCAGCCAAGGTTTGAAAACGAATGGAGGCCAGCTCTGCAGCCAAGGTTTGAAAATTTAGGGAGGCCAGCTCTACAGCCAAGGTTTGAAAATGAAGCGAGGCCAGCCCTGCAGCCAAGGTTTGAAAATTTAGGGAGATACATTCTGGCAGCCATCTGGAAAGGATAGATGGGGGAAAGCAGAGAGAACAGGATTGGAATTTCCCTTGAGAGAGGAAAAGGCAGCCAGGCCAGGACAGAAGCTTAAGGTTTTCAATACGATGCAAAGAGCCTTCTCCCGTCTCTTGGCTTGCACACAGAGCCTGCACAGCTGCATTCAGTGCAGTACATTACCATGGACCATTTGGGGTTCTCCTTTCTGCTGGTGGAGTCATAGTGAGGATCCTTCTGATCGAACTGTGTGTGGTCGGGGTATGCCTCCTTCACGATCTGAAGCAGAAGGGGAGAACAAAATTCCCATCAGTTCAAACACCTGTCAGCAATGATGTGACAAGGAACAATCCTGGTGCAAAAACCAGCCTGGAACTCCCTTCTAACAGTTTCCTTTCCATTTCCTGGGTCAGAGCAGTGCAGAACTGGCAGTGAAGCATCACCTGCTGCAGATCAGTGTGGAAGAACACACGGAGGAGAACTGGGTAGCTGATGATGATCTTTGTGATGAGTTCTCCTCCTAAAGAAAAAGCTGTTCTGTGCTCTGGGTTTATTCCACTGCCTTGTGGGCTCTGCTGACTAGAATTCAGTGAGTCAGCCTGGAATCAGAGTGTGGAACAACACTCGGCCTGGCTGGGAGTGCCCCGAAATGTCAGCAGGAAAACAGCACAGTTTGGTTCCATCTCTCTGGGGACACCAGACTGAGTCAGCCCAGCACTGGTGAGCTGAGGTTCATTCCCTGCTCTCCCTGGACAACTCCTGCACTCCCTTGGAGCTGAGACACGAGCAGGGAGCTGTTTGATAACCCATTTATTATCCCCTCTGCCCTAACACAGACACTCACCTTGACAATGGCCACAATGCCGGGCTCTTTGCAGTTACTATGGTAGAAGAAGGCCTGCTGCCCGATTTTCATGGATCTCAGGAAATTCCTTGCCTGCCAGGAGTAAACAAGAGACTTTCAGCTCTTTCCATCAAGCTCCCAGGGCTTCACCAGAAGCAGCCAAGAACAGGAACCAACAAGGGGAGAGGTAGATGTGCTTCAGGACGACTCATACAATGTTTCCTGCAGTTGTCATAGAGATGGTTTTGTGTTGGAAGGAAATTAAGTAAAAACAAGGCTTAAAGAGCAAGATCCTGCTGGTCAGAAAAGTGTGTGGGACTCCAACAGCTCAGCCAGCCTTGCCCAGGAGAGCTGTCAGCAAACAGCTCAGGGCAGATCATGGACAGAGGGACAGGGAATCCTGTATAGGGATCGTGCACAGCAGGGGCAGCACACGTGGAATTCCTCAGGAACAGACAGCTGTACCCTGACAGAGCATTTGGGGGAGTACACACTTGCTGTGAGGTATCAAACGTTGGTCTAAGTGAAAGAAAACTGGATGATTTGACAGAATATTCCCCAGTCTGGGTCTACCTCTGACCCAGAGGCTGCTCAGCAGGAGCTGACTTCAGATTCCTGCCAAAATGCACCTGTCTGAGCAGGCAGAGTGCCCGAAAGGCACCGCTGCAGGCAAAGGAACGAGCTGAGGGCAGAGCCACCTTCCTCCTGTTTCAGTGACTCCCGTGCTCCCTACCTGGTAGTTCCTCACTCCATCCCAGCAGGTTGTCTGATTAGGCTGAGCTTTCAAGTCATCAACGCTGAACTGCCAAACGAAACGAAAATAAAGATTAATTCAGGAGGCATCTGATCTTTACAGTGTCATTGTCTGCGCTGAGCCTGAGCGTTTGTTGCTCCTTCAATTATAGCACAAACTTGACACAATTTTTATCTCCCATGGGGGCCTAAAGAAAACCCTTGACAAGCAGCAGCGTAAAGGCAGAGTCTGAAATAGATGCTGCTCCTGTGATCAACAGCCAAGCATCCCGAGGAGCTGATTCCCTCTTGTGTTACACGTATGAAACCCCAAGGTTTCACCTTGGACAAGAAGAACGTTTTGTTTTTCTGTTTGCAGGAGGACAAATGGGTTTTGAGAAGGAAATAAACAATCTGAGTTGTGTGATGCTGGGCAGGAGTGGCAGTGCCGCTGTCCTTTGCTCAGTGAGGGGCTCATTCCTCACCTTCACATCCACGCCCTTCTCCAGCCGGCTCTCCGGCTCAGATTTCAGCAGCCAGTGGCAATAGGTGATCTTGCTCTCCTCCCCGCCAGACTCGGATTCTTTTTTCTTCCAGTTCTTCCATCCCGACTTGGAGCCCCCAGCTGGAGGCTTTGCAGACTTCTCTTCTTCCTCCTTATCCGAAGTCTCCTCCTCAGTTTTGGCAATTTTAGCATCAGGCTCTTTTTTATCTTAAAACACATGGAGAAAAAACATTTTTTTTAAGAAATACTTTTAGTTGTCCAAGCTGGTTTCTCAGATTTGGCTGCAGCAGGAGTTTGGGGCACCCCAGGTGCTCAGGGTGAGGTAGCAGCATTATGCACCAATGATTCTGAGTATTGCTAATTTGCATCTGAAATAAGGATATTTTTGTGTGTGTGTGCAGTGTGCACAAATGCAGTTTAATAGCCCCACTCAGTAATAAAAAACCTCGGGATAGACCATGTTTGCCCACATGAAGAGGAGCTGAATTTTTTTAATTAATTGCTGAGAAATCAGCTGCAGGCAACAAAGTAGATTTAGGTGAATTTGGTAAGAGGAACATTCAGCAGCAAACCAAACTACTTCAATTCCTGCAGTAGCTGGAAACCTTAGCTTAACCTCCACTGAGGTACCAGTTCAAACGAGATCCATATTCCTTGTTTCTTCAGGACCCAAACAAAAAAACTCCAATTATTAATAAATTATTAGAGGGTAGGAAAGTGGGTATTAACTAGAGTGGACCAAGCAGATGAGTCAACTGCAATTCTTTAATCTCACACTTTAAATACCACATCATGATGCCTCCAATGCAACGTTCTTGCTTTTTTTCTTTATTATTTTCTTTTTTTTACGCAGCTGGTGCCACATCAGCCCCCCTGCACTGCACTGGGTGTACCCTGACTGACCAACTCTGGCAGCTCTGCACGAATGGGCCTGGATTAGATTTCCTCAGCCCCGTGTGCTGCGAATCCATCACTGTCCTTATCGCACACCTCGCAGGCTTGTCTCAGCCACGCTTGGCTGCTCAGCCCATTTGGCACAGGAAGCGCTGTCTGTGAGACGCTGCCTGTGACAGACAGACGGTTAATACGGCTCTCTGTAGTTTCACTATAGCCTGGGAGCTCGAATGAGAGATGCTAAATCAGCCAGGATGTCAGCACAGACCTGCTACTGCTCCTTTGTCTCTCTTCCTGCTCGGCCAAGGCATCGCTGGTCTCTCTGAATTATCTCCTCTTCACTGAGAAGCACCTGATGAACGAGAAGAGGAAGAGGAGGAGGAATCACTGCTCCTGCAGGCAGCTGGAAAAGCAGCGATGGCCGAGGCAGCGAGCCGCAAGCGCTGCACGGCGGGTGGAGAGCAAATAAATCTTTCCTTGAGCTCAGGCACTTCCTCTATCAGTGCGAACGCTGGCAGGGCTCGGGGACCGCGCCCTGGAGCCCTGATGGACACGAGCAGCGGGGCCGGAGCGGGGCAGCCGCCAGACACTGCCCCGAGGGTGCGGGGCTGAGCGCGGCCCCTCTGCCGTGCCAGGGGGACAGTGCCGCTGGGAAAGGGAGCTGTGTCCGTGTCCAGAGCTCAGCCCGTGGAAAAGGGAGCCGTGCCCGTGTCCAGAGCTGAGCCCGTGGAAAAGGGAGCCGTGCCCGTGTCCAGAGCTGAGCCCGTGGAAAAGGGAGCCGTGCCCGTGTCCAGAGCTGAGCCCGTGGAAAAGGGAGCCGTGCCCGTGTCCAGAGCTGAGCCCGTGGAAAAGGGAGCCGTGCCCGTGTCCAGAGCTGAGCCCGTGGAAAAGGGAGCCGTGCCCGGGTCCAGAGCTCAGCCCGGCCTCACCCGGTGCCCGGCTCTGCCCACCGAGGTCCCTCCGGGAATTACTCCTTCCCTGCACACCCCAGACCCACCCGGGCGCGCTCGCTCCAGGTGACCCCGCCTGGCCACGGGGGCTGCGCTGCCCGGTCGCCGAGGTCCCTTCCAGCCCCACCGACCCCATGGTTCCTGCGGCCCGGCCATCCCCTGTGCCAGCCGCACTTACACGGCTCCCAGCCGGCCGCCTCCTGCCAAGGCCGGCTGGCATCAACTTTTCCAGCTCCCATGCCAAGGTTTCCCCTTCCTCCCTCCGGCCCAGCCCTCCGAGCTGCCGCTCACCAGCCCGGGCCGCTGCCGCCGGTCCCGCTCGGGGCGATGAGGATGCTCGCGGGGCCGGCCGGGGATGATGATGAGGAGCAGGAGGAGGAGGAGGAAGCGGCTCTCGGAAGCGGTGCCCGCTATGCAAAGGCCGGGGCAGGGCCGGCTCCCCTCGCTCCCTCCCCGCCGGGGCGGGCGGTGCTGGCGGCAGGACTACAGCTCCCAGCCTGCCCCGCCGGGAGCCGGGAAGCGGGAGCGGGGAGCCGGGAAGCGCAGCTGCCCCGCACGGCCATGGCCATGGCGTGGCGAGCGGCCCCGCGGGCGGCGGCGCGGCTGCTGCTGGGGCGCCGGGGGATCGCCTCCTGCATCGACCGTAAGGAGCTGCGAGCGGCGCCGGGGCTGCCCCGGACCCCGGCGGGACCCCCCCTCCGCGGCCCGGGGGAGGCGGGCTGGGGGACAGGGACAGCGGCTCGGTGGCCCCGGACCGCCTGTCCCCGCCTGCAGGGGTGTGTCCCTGCTCCTGTGTCACTGCTCCCCGTGTCACTGCTCCCCGTGTCACTGCTCCCGTGTCCCGGCCCACGGTCAGGGCGGTGCGGGCAGTGGGTGCCCGGCAGTGGGACAGCGCTCAGCAGTGGGACAGAGCCCGCAGGGAACGTTCTTCCCTCTCCCTGTCCTTCCTTTTACCCTGTTACACCAATGGGACAGAGCCTACAGGGAAGGGTCCTTCCCTCTCCCTATTTTTCCTTTACCTTTGTTAGACCGTGCCCGGCAATGGGACATAGCCCACAAGGAAGGTCCTTCCCTCTCCCTGTCCCTCCCTTTGTTAGATTTCCACGGCTTTTCAGATTTGACAGTGCATCAAAGAATATCTCTCCAAGATACAAAACAGAAGGAAGGCGATTTTTTACATGGGCAGACTGATAGGGCAAAGGGGGAATGGATTTAAACTAAAAGAGGAGTGATTTATGTTAGATATTAGGAAGAAATTCCTCTGGCAGAATTCCAGCTGGCACAGGTTGCCCAGAAGTTGTGGATGCCCCATCGCTGGCAGTGTTCAAGGCCAGCTTGGACAGGGTTTGGTGCAGTAGAAGGTGTCAGGTGGTTGGAACAAGATGCTCTTTAGGGTCCCTTCCAACCCAAACCCTTCTGGTCCCAGAACACTTTGCAGATGAATTCAATGTAACAACATTTAAATTGAATGGGCAGCACCCCTGTGAATTTCAGTTGAGGAACCGACAAAACAGTGTTGGATCTGTGTGTCACTGAAGGAGGAGGTTTCAAATGCAGAACCAAACTAAAGCTTTGGATGCTGTTTCCGAAGGGCTGGTTTTTTCTTTGTTTGCCTCCAAGTCTGCTTCCTTTGAAGTCCCAGGGCTGTTCCCTCCTATTTCTGCAGCACATTGATGAGCAGCAGTGACAGCTGCCATGGACTGTGCTCCCCTGCCCTGGCTTTTCAGTGTGGTTAGCATGGAGCAGGCAGAGACAGCTGGGATTGTGGGTTTGTTTTGTCCTAAAAAAGCCCCTCCAAAGCCCCCTGCTCCCAGCACAGTTCACGATATTCCCGAGGAACAGAGAAATGGTCTCTGCAGCAGAAACCCTGAGCTGTTTGTGTGATTTGAGGGGCACCTGGGAATCATTTAGGGTACAGACACGGGGCTTGTGCTGCTTTTCCACAACAGACACGTGTTCTGATCTCCTCATGCTTTTCTAGCATCCGTCGGCCTGACTGAGGATCAGAAGGAATTCCAAAAGGTTGCCCTCGATTTTGCTGCCAAGGAGATGGCTCCTCACATGGCCGAGTGGGATGAGAAGGTAGGACAGCCTCGGGAGGGTTGAACTGCTCCCTTTTCCTCCCTTAGGGTGTTATGATCCACAGGTCTCGCTGAGGGGTTCCTGCAGTGGTTCTGAAAATTGTCTTTGAAGCTGCTGCTGTAACTGGGGGAGGGAAAACCTGAGAAATACCTTGAAGCTTTCCTAGCCAGGTTATTGAATCACCAGAATCTTGGATTCACTCCTGGAGTGTGTCTGTGTGGGTACCACCTCTTCTTTGGCCCACTCGGCTGCCTTAAACTCTGCTGGACTGTGGTAGACTGCAGGTGCTTGAGTTGGTAGCCCAAAGGAGATTGAAGTGACCCTGAATGTCCACTGGGATCTCCCTGCCTGCCCCAACAGGAAATATTCCCCGTGGAGACGATGCGGAAGGCAGCCCAGCTGGGCTTTGGCGGGATCTATGTGAAGCCAGATGTTGGTGGCTCTGGACTGTCACGGCTCGACACCTCCATAATCTTCGAAGCTCTGTCCACGGGCTGCACCAGCACCACGGCTTACATGAGCATCCACAAGTGAGTGTGGCTGGGCAGGGCTGGGTGGTGTCACCCTGGTTGCTCTGTGGGCTCCAAACCCAGGTGGAGGCACCTCCCTGGCTGCTGCTCATTATTTAAATATTTAAATTGTGCCCGCGAGTACACACATCCCTGTGAGGATCCCTGGATGGCAGTAAACAAATAGGCCACGAGGGCTGAGATGCCACCAAGAAGTAATTTTAGCTTTGTGGCATGCAAAACTGGATTAAGGTCTGGATTTTGTTCCCTGCTCACCACTTAAGCTGTCTATAGATAGCAGCCTGCCTGGAAAAAGCCTTTGTGCTGTGACAGAGTCCGGAGGCAGCAGCTGACCCCGGGGCTGTCCTGCTTGTACGGACATGTCCAGTGACCAGGCACTTGGCACAGAGAGCTGGAATGATGCTGCCTCCTGCTTCCAGGTGCAGCTTTCTGGAGAGGGAGCAGGGCTGAGCATGGAGGGGAGACTGAGGCTCTTAAAGAGGAACGTGCTTCCATGATGGGAAGGTGGAACAATACATTTCCAGGCCTCAGGGCTTGTGGCTGAACTCTGTGGAGCTTTGCTCTGTTCAGCCAGGATGTTCCTGTACAACCTGTGTTCCTAACCTGCTTTCCTCCCTGAGTTCCTATTCTGAACGCTTCTCTGCCCGCCCAGCATGTGTGTTTGGATGATCGACACCTTCGGCAACGAGGAGCAGCGGCGCAGGTTCTGCCCCTCGCTCTGCAGCATGGAAAAATTCGCCTCTTACTGCCTGACTGAGCCAGGTGAGAGTCCTCAACCAGGACATCTCCTCCTTTCCCTTTAACTGGACGTGAAGATTCCACAGGGGTGGAAGGGAAAAGTTTCTTTCCATGTTCATTTGGGAGGTTAGGGAGGGGTGGATGATGATTGCTGAGATGCTCGTGGTGCAAACCCAGGTGTCAGGGTGTGATCCCAGGGAGAGTTTGTAGGCTCTGGACCTTCTGCTTCACTGGCTGCTTCCTTCCCTCTGAACAGGGAGTGGCAGCGATGCAGCTTCCCTGCTGACCTCAGCTCAGAGGAAAGGGGACACCTACGTCCTGAATGGCTCCAAGGTACCTCTTTGCTCCTGCTCTCCCTGTGCTCCCCATTCCCTGCTGTCCGCTCACCTCTGTGCATTCTCCCAATGCAGGACGTGCTCTGCAGAGCTTTCACCAGTGGGGTCCCTAAACAGCCCTGGCTGTGGGGTCTGTGCCCCTCCATCTCTGTACCCTGCCAGCTGCTGCTGTGGGCTCAGGGTTATTTATGAAACCACCCCAAAGCCCCACTTGTCTTGTGCCCTCCTGCAGGCCTTCATCAGCGGAGGAGGTGACACCGATGTGTACGTGGTCATGTGTCGCACGGGGGGCCCGGGCCCCAAGGGCATCTCCTGCCTCGTGCTGGAGAAGGGAATGCCAGGGCTCAGCTTTGGCAAGAAGGAGAAGAAGGTAAGAGGCTCAGGCTGTGCTTCCCGTGTGCTTGAGGACAGAGATCACAGAATCATTAATGTTGCAAAGACCTCCAAGATCATTGAGTCCAACCTGTGCCTGATCCCCACCTTGTCAGCAGAGCACCGAGTGCCACGTCCAGGCATTCTTTAAACACCTGCAGGGGTGGTGGTGACTCAAATGCCTCCCTGGACAGCCCATTCCAATGCCTGACAGCCCTTTCCATGGAGGAATTCTTCCTGATGTCCACCCTGAGCCTCCCCTACACAGCTTGAGGCCGTGTCCTCTTGTCCCGCTGAGCTTGTCAGTGCAAAGCTTTAGGGATCTCTTCATGGATGGGACTGGAGTCCTGGGATGAGCCTGGCTTGGTTTTACCAAGCCAAGTCCAGCTTTGGTGAAGTTTGCCCAACTCTCATCCCTCTGGAAAGTGAGGGATTTTAGTCTCAGGAACATCAAGGGTCGCTGGATTTATGCCTCTTCTCAAAAACACCCAGCTTTCACACTGTGGCCGAACCATGCAGACCATGGGTGCTTTGGCAACAAGACCAAGGGGTGAGAGTAGGCTGGTGGTTCTGTGCTGGAGCTGAAAGGATAGCAGGCAGTCTGGAAGGAGCTCTTGTTTTTTCCCAGGTAGGCTGGAATTCCCAGCCCACTCGGGCTGTGATCTTCGAAGACTGCGCTGTTCCCGTGGGCAACCGGCTGGGAGCTGAAGGGCAGGGGTTCAGCATCGCCATGCAGGGGCTCAACGGAGGCAGGATAAACATCGGTGAGAGAGGCACAGAGAGCCGGGGGAGGAGGGCAGGATGCTCTTGTTGCCTGTCTGAAGTAGCTCCACATTCACTCCGTGTGCTCGGCTTCTCCCACCAGCTTCTTGCTCGTTAGGAGCCGCTCACGCCTCCGTTCTCCTGGCTCAGGAGCACCTCAGTGTCCGCAAGCAGTTCGGGGAGCCCCTCGCCAACAACCAGGTAACCCCGGCAGCAGCTCTGCTGCCCTCATCGTGGAAGGGCCATCCCCAGAGAAGCTGGGAACATATTTTTCCTGTGTCAGGAAGCGTGTTGGATCCTTCCCTGGAGAAGTTGGGAACGTTTTTCCCGTGCAGGGAAGTGTGTCGGACCCAAAGGTGGTGGGGTTGTGGTTCATCCCCTCTGAGGGTGCTGACCCAGCCTCTCCCCTGTCCCCGCAGTACCTGCAGTTCCGGCTGGCCGAGATGGCCACGCGGCTGGTGGCGGCGCGGCTCATGGTGCGCAACGCGGCGCGGGCACTGCAGGACGGCCGGGAGGACGCGGCCGTGCTCTGCTCCATGGCCAAGCTCTTCGCCACCGACGAGTGCTTCGGGGTAGGTCACTCAAACACCGCCCGGGGTCAGGGTTTGGTCACTCAAACACCACCCGGGGTCAGGGCTGGGTCACTCAAGCACCGCCGGGGTCAGGACTGGGAGCCTGGAGACACCCCCAGGGTGTCAGGGAGAAGTTTGATGCTGTAGCGACCCAGAGCCGAGCCCAAAGCCACAAGCCTGACTTGAGGATGTTTTACAAGACATGTGGAGGCTGCAGGATTAATCTTTGCTCATTTCTACATCACTTCCAAGGGGGCCAGAAGGGAGATAGGACAGGGAGCAGAGCATTTTTCTTTTCCAAGGATAACTTGAGTGTTGCAGGGTGATCCTTCCTAGGTAGCAAGTGGTCTTTCCTAGACCGCTGAAAAATTACCTTATCGCTTCGAAAATTATCTTACCACTTTGAAAAATACCTTACCACTTTTAAAAACTTCATCACTTCAGAAAACACCTTATCACTTTGCAAAACACCTTATTTTGTTACCTTATCAAAATGTCCCTGTAAAGAGAAAGCGAGAAGGGAGAAAAAGGACACTTGACACTTGGTGTCATTCAGAAGCTATCTTATGTGCTCAGCACTCTGCGTTTGTGCTGTTATTATGTTTTCTATCCCAAACTGATGGATAGGACACACGGAGTCGCGTTTCCATGGAAACCAGCCAGCCCTGAGTGGCCGCCAGATGGCGATCGGGCGGTTCGGGTTTGCATCTGCAAACCACAGAAATGCAGCAAAAATTGCATTATTCCCTGAAAATACCCATCCCTGGGTATCTCTGTACCCATTCCCGGGTATTTCTGTGCGTTCCTGTTCACATAAACACACCCCTGATGTGAAGCAGCCCTAAGGTAATGTGGCAGCACCGAGAGCAGCACTGATGGGGCCTGAGGGTCACACCGGGTTTTTAAGAGATGACATTAGGTGACCAGGAAAAACAAGTGAGCCCAGGTTCCTGGGTCCTTACCGAGCTTCTGGCACTGAGGTGTCCTCCACGAGTCCCCTCACAGCGGCGTTGTCCCTCCAGATCTGCAACCAGGCCCTGCAGATGCACGGGGGCTACGGTTACCTGAAGGATTACGCCGTGCAGCAGTTCGTGCGGGACATCAGAGTCCACCAGATCCTGGAAGGTAAAAGACACTCTGGTTACGAGGGAGCCTGGCAGTGGGGTTAGGAGAGAAGTTCCCCTGGAGACCCCCACCTTCCCAATGACTCTGACCCTTGGGTTTCAGAGCCCTGCTGTGCTCTGAGCAGGAGGTGTCCCGTGTGTGATCCCCTGGCCAGAGCTCTGGGTGTGCAGGAGCAGCTCCTGGCTATTTTAAGAGCCTTACAGCAGAGGAAGATACTTCGTTGTCATGTTAGCAGTGCCTCTGTCCAGCTTCATCCCATTACTCCTGCTCACGTGGTGATTCTCCCTAGCAATTCCTCTGCTGTGGTTTTGGCCTGGCTGCACTCCTTGGCATCGTGTCTGTGAGAGTGTCTGGCCTTTTATAATCTCACTTTGGCCTCCTAAACGTTTTGTTTTCCTTGCTTTGAAATCCCCTCACCTCCAACCAGGGTACCTGTAATGCTCTTTCCTGTACTGAGTGGGTTTGCAGCCAGTGTGTTAAATATAAAGCAGAGAGCTCAGATGTTGGTGTAAATCCAGTTCTGCTCCATGCCTGCTCCTGCATCCTCCCACTGCCCAAATAAAAAGCAGCACTGGCTTTCCCAAGCAATGTGCTGGCCCGTGGCAGCTGTGCTTTGGCCCAGCCCCTCCGGAATGCCACTTCAGCAGGTGGGAAGAGCCTCTCTGTGCTGTAAATGCAGATCAGGGAATAATTCTCGTGGCCTTTTGAGGGGGAAAATATTAGAATACATCTTGACTGTGTTTCTTTTGCATCCCCGTCCTGCTGCAGGTACCAACGAGGTCATGAGGATGATTGTGGCCAGGAATCTGCTACAGGGCTGAAGCCGGGAGCCTTCAAATCCCTTCATCTGTTACAGCCCGGCCTGTTTCCCTCCCCTGCTCACCGACTCTCTCCAGGGAGTGGAGAGGGGGATACCCCACGGAAACAGCCTTGCTGCCTTACCCCTCTGGAGCACAGCTGGGTGGCACAGCTGAGTGGCACAACTGCACGCTGTGCCTGGCAGTGCTGCTGTCACCAGGCTGGCGTTGAGCAGCCACAAATCACAGCCTCTGTCTCCACATCTCGCTCCTGGCCTGCCTGCCACACATCCTCCCTGGAGACAGAAACACCAGAGCTGCTGCTCCCCTCTGCTGAGTCAGGACTGGAACAGGAGCCTCAGACAGAGGGGTGACCTGAGCTCGTGGGGTCACTGAAATCTTTATTTTGAAGGAATTAACTTAAAAACCCGGGTGCTGACAGCACCCCTGGTAACAGATGATCACAGCTCTAACCACCTGCAGAGTGCCAATGGTTTTTATCCCAGGATGCCTCTCCCTCAGCTAGAAACACTCCCTCTTTTCCCAGCAGACCTTTCCTGATGTCCCAGCCACTGCTTGTTCTCTGTATCCCCACCACATCTTGGTGCTTAATCTCGAAGAAGCCTTCGCAGCACAAAAGTGCAGATGAAAAATCAAGGTTATGGACAGAAATACGGAACTCTGTGGCCTCCAATCAGTGAAATCATTGCTGTGAACAATGTGAGGGGAGTAAAAATATTGGTAAATTAAACTATTTTTTCCTCTCGGGTTTGGAATCAATAAAGCAATGATGGAAATGTTATCGGAGTGTCGGCTGTGATAATTTCCCTCTGTGGTATTTCAGGTGTTTAAACAGGGGAATTTTTGAAGGAGGTGTTGCAAAATAGTTCTGCTGGAGGGTTTTTTAGGTGATGTCTTTGTTAACCCCTTTAGAGCAGCCAGCTCCTCTTTTTTCTCAGCAGTGCTTGGCATGGGGGAAGATGACAGAGCATTAGCAGGAGAATCATGGAATAGTTCAGGCTGGAATGGCCTTGAACCCATCTCATCCCAGCCCCTGCCGTGGGCAGGGACAACCTCCCTGTGTTTATCTTGGTTTCTGCTGTTGCTGGCTGGCCCTGAACGTCCCCTCGCTCGGTTTATTGCACACTGAATTCCCCCCACAGGGCAGCGAGGGCACTTTAAAGGATAAACACCCGTGCCTCAAAGGGAAACAGCCACAGCCCGCTGGGGAGAGCCTCTCCCTGCGCAGGAGATGCCCTGGGGCTGGGAAGGGTCTCTGGACAGAGGGAAGGGGTCTCTGGCTGGCAGGGAGGGGTCTCCAGCCGGGGTCTCTGCCCAGAGTCCCTGTCTGAAGTCTCTCCGGGAGTCTTCAGGGGTCTCTATGGGGAGTTTCTGGCCAAAGGTGTCTGTCTGGGGTCTCTCCCTGGGATCCCAGTACAAGTTCTCTCCTGGAGATCTCTATCAGGGGCTTCTCTTAGGGATCCCTGCCTGGGGTCTCTCTGTTGGGGTTCTCTCGCGGGGGTCCCTGCTCGTGGTCTCTGCCCGGGTTCTCTCCCGTGTTCTCAGTCCGGGGTCCCCATCCATGGTCTCAGTCCAGGCTCTATCCCGGGGGTCCCCGTCCGTGCTTTTAGGCTGGTCCCTCAGTCCGGTCCCTTTGTCCAGTCTCTCAGTCCGTTCCCTCTGTTCTGTCTTTCTGTCCGGTCTCAGTCCGGTCTCTGTCCAGTCTCTGTTCGCTCTCTCTATCCGGTCCCTCTGTCCGGTCCCTCTGTCCGATCTCTCAGTCCAATCTCTCAGTCCGGTCTGTCTGTCCGAGCCCTCTCTCCTGTCCCTCTGTTCGGTCCCTCTGTCCATGCTCTGAGTCCTGTCCCTCTCTCCTGTCCCTCTGTCCGGTCCCTCTGTCCGGTCTCTCTGTCCATGCTCTCAGTCCTGTCCCTCTGTCCATGCTCTCTGTCCTGTCCCTCTGTCCTGTCCGTCTGTCCGGTTCCTCTGTGCGGTCTCTCTGTCCATGCTCTCAGTCCTGTCCCTCTGTCCGGTCTCTCTGTCCATGCTCTC
>VYZT01044343.1:57997-77287 GCA_013400735.1 Pomatostomus ruficeps | reverse complement strand
GTCGCGGCGCGGGGGGCATTGGGCGGGGTCCCCGCGGTGGCGGGGCCGGGCGGGCGGTGGCGTGGGGCGGGTGATGCTGCCCCGCCGGGCGCAGGCCCCGCCGCCGGGAGCGGGGTTGGCTGCGGGAGAACTGCGCATGGATGGAATCGACGGCGCCGGTGGAGGGGAGAAGGGTTATTAACGTAATTAATGTAATTAACGCCCGTGCCGCCCCCGGGGAATTAACAGGCGGGAGCAGGCTCGGTAGAACCCCATCTATTCCGGGCAGAGACCCCCGCTCCCATCATTCCTGCGGCGGCACGGGAGCGTGGGAAGGAGCGGGGCGAGCGGCGCGGCCGGGATGATCCAAAGCTTTAAATAAATGCTGCACCTGATCTCCGCGGCTCCCGTCCGTCACGGAGAGGAACGGCCGAGGGAAACGCCATAAATCCCCTCCCGTGCTCGGCTGCCGCTCTCCCGCCGACCTTGGCTCGGGGGAGCCTTTACATCATCGCCGCGCTGATGGATGATGCACTCCGCGAATCAATCGCCCCGGCGGATCTAACCCAGCTCCGGGGCTCTCTGACGCGCTCGCACCAGCCTTGTTTCCCTCTCTCCAGCCTGCTCCGGGGCTGCCTCTCCCTGGCTGTGTCCCCGGGGCAGTGTGGTGCTCACGGCCCATGCCCACCTCTCCGTCTGACCCTCTGATCTTCCTTCTGCTGGTGCTGTCTCACACTCCAGACCAGCAGCTGCTCCTCTGTAGCCCACCAGGAGTGGCAAGGAGTTGTTCAAGGTTCTCGCTCGAATCCCAACTGGTTTAGATCACGTTCATTTTGGGGGTGATGCTCTTTCCCCGACAATCATATCCCATGTTTTAGCCAGAGTAGCTTCCAGGTGACAGAAACTTTTCAGTCCCTCGCAGTGACGTGCTGGAGAATCCATGGAAATACACATAATATAGTTATTTGTTGCCAGCTGGGTGTTTTATAACAGGTTCTTAAAATCCTAGATGGAAGTAAACCTGATCCCTGGAGCTATGGAAAAGCTTGAATAAATCTTGGCATAATTAGAAGCAAAAAATTCTTGCACAGCTGGCCTTGGGTTTGTGCCACCTGGGTTCTCAGGGGGGATAATTGCACAGGGATACCTGATGGAGGAGCAGAATCTGTCTGGGGTAAGAGTGTATCCAAAACCCAGTGTATCCATAAACCACCCTATCCAGAATAAATCACTGTATCGAGAGCAAACTCTGCTACAAAATGTGATTGTTACCCCAGCCCCGGCCTGGGAGCCGGGGCAGCTCAGAGCTTTCACTTTTCCCCAGCCAGAGGAAGCCTGGAATGAACACAAAGCCCTGGCAGGTCTCAGCGGGGCTTAGGGATTAGCTGCAAAGTCCCTCGTCCTCTGGAGCATGTCCTTTAGCATCAGCAAAGAACTTCATGGCTTTTCCCCCTGGTTTCTTTTCCATCAGCCTTTTCTCCCGGCTGGTCTGGGTACGGGGTGCTTGAACACCAAAGAGGACTTCAACCTCTCTGCAAGAGGCATTTTGTGTTTCACAGGCATGGAGAGCGTGGCTGTTCGGTTCAGGAGTTAACTGGGATTTTCCTTCTCCTTTTATCATAATTTGCACTTCAAATTCCATCTTAAAAAGTTTTATTCCATCTTATTGGACTAACCTGTCCAATCCAGCTTCAGAGTCTCTGCTCTGGGATTACTTGGGAATGGAATGCTATTTATTTTACTAAACAAAAAGAGACTTTCCTGAAGCAGAGGTGAAATCACGGAATCATGGAATCTTGGAATTATTTGGGTTCTGCGATCTTAAAGATTCACACAGTTCCACCCCCTGCCATGGACGGGGACACCTTTGACTGTCCCAGGGTGCTCCAGCCTGGCCTGGAACACTCCCAGGGATGGCTACTGAGAGACAAAGAAGGCCAGGAACCTTAAACAAAGCAAAAGAAGATCATTTGCAACCTGTGCTATCATTATAGAAGCGAGAAAAAAAATCTCCTGGGAGCTATAAATTGCTCTCAGGAGGAAGTGCAGAGCCCAGGTACACTTTGAACTGTGGCAGTCCAGCTCGGGATAACAGGATGAAGCTCTGCTGAGTCACAGAAGTGTTTTTTCCTGAGGTTACTCGAACGGATCCTGATGAGAAATGTGGGTTTCAGGATCTCTAGGATAATGTATTGAAAATACCAGGAGCCTGGGAGCTTCCTACCAGCCCTTCTTGGGGAGGAAAACCACTGGAGCTGGGGAGTTTTACAGCAGGAAACTTGATGGGGATGTGCCAGGTTAGTTATGCCTGGGATTAAGAAGATGAGCTTAAGTGATTAGTTTATTTTTATCTGGCTGTGTGTGCTTCCTGAGCACGGCCTTCCTGCTGGCACCAGTGAGCAGCACTTCTGCGGGCAGGGCTGATTTGGGGCTCTCAGGAACAACTTGGAAACTCTTTTCCAACCTAATCTTTGAAAACTGGAATTTTGCATCTCCAGGCCCCTTTCAGCTTCCCACCTCAGGCTTGCCACCTAAAATAGAAGCAGAGGGAGCTGCTGGTTTGGTTTGCCAAAGTTACAAACTGTGATTTAGGAGAATAGAGGGGCAGGTGGCCATGGGATATCCTGTGTGAGGCTTGAGAATACTTTCCCCTGCTACAATTCCTTGTGAGCAGTGCTGCCATTTCCCAGCCTCATGTTGTTACTCTGGCTGTGTTTCTGGTGGAGATGAGCATTTTTGGTCCTGTTCCTACTCAGGCAGTCACTCTTTACATGTGGCAGGTTGGTGTTTTGTACTCATTTCTCCTTGCTGAGCTGCACTATCACCATGAACTGTTGTTGTTACCCCACCCTCAGCGTGGATACAGCGCAGTCGCCCTGCTCAGCGCTGTCTCTGTGCATGGCTGGACAATGGCTGGACAATCAGTGCGAGTCTCACTGAGCGAAGGCAGTGAATGTCTAATCTGGCTTCCTTTTCCAGGTATTACCCCTGCCTGCTGCCGGTTGTTTCAGAGCCCTGTGAGAATGCTGTGCTCCTCAGGTACCCTCTGAGCTGGTCCGCCAGCCCCTGCAGTGCCCTCAAGCCTTAGCTGTAGCTCCTTTGTAGTGTCCCTGTGTGGCCAGAGGACGGGCAGGCTGCTGGTCAGTGACCCCGTAACCCACGAGCTCTGAGCACCCTCACCCTCTGCTAACACCGCTCTCCCTGTAGCGTAGGCAGCAGCTGGAGGCTCGGGCGTTCCTCTCTCCTCTCGCTGTGATGTCTCTCCCAGCTGTGTGGGTCCCTCGTGCTTTGTGGAGCTGGGAATTCATTCCTCACATCTGGCTCTGCTCAGGAACAAGCTGCCATTGTCCGGCTCTGTGTGTTCAGGGCTGTGCCACTGGGGCGGCCTGAGGGACGCGGTGACCCCGCTCTGTGTCCGGCCTTGTGGATGAGATGGGGTTTGGGGTCAGCCAGAGTGAGCTGGGGGCCTGCAAGGCCAGGAGGAGTGAGGGGCTGACCTGAGGGAGCTGTGGCAGCAGGAGTGCCCACCCTGGTGAGTGCTGAGGAGCCGCTGTCCCCCTGGCTCTGGTTCCTTGGAAAAATGACATTTCCAGGGTTAACATGAGCAGTGATGGGGATAGAGGTAAGTTTGTGGTGACAGCTGATTTAGTCTCTCCTGGGTGATGGATATAATCCAGAGGGTTCATTAAACTGAGGAGAAAGTTCTCTGCTCACAGGAAACAGGTGAGGGGGATTTATTTTTCTATGCCTTGAGCTGGAAGATGCCAGAGTCCACGAGATGTTCAGGATGCAACTGTTGGAATATGGATCTGGCAATCAGCCATGTGCAATCCCTCTGCAAAACAGGGAGATTTAAATTCTATAAGTTAGGGAAGTGTTTGTGAGTGTGGTGAGTGAAAACTTTCCCATCCACAATTTCAGCCAGTGAGTTTCCTGCTCTGTGCCTGAGCAGAGGCAGCTGTAGAGCGTGGCACAGTGGCTTGGGACATCTGGGGGGAAGCTGCCAGTGAAATGAAGATTAAATGCACATCTTGGGAAGATTTCCAACTGTGTTCAGCCTTCTGAACAATCTCTGTGCTCTGTATGATCAATCTGCTGGAGGAGCAGGAAGGTCAGAGCTGGTCCTGCCGGGTGAGGTGCAGTGAGGAGGACACATTCCTTCCTCCCCAGGACTGGCTGCTCATATCTCCTTTCCTCTTGCAGGTTTAACTGGAGTGAGCTGACCCCTCTGGGGCTGTGGGGCAGGAGCCTGGGCCTGCAGACGGAGAACTCGCAGTTCCTGCTGGAGGGAATGCCCTTCCGCATCTTCGGCGGCTCCATGCACTACTTCCGAGTGCCCCGCGAGTACTGGGAGGACCGGATGCTCAAAATGAAGGCGTGTGGCCTCAACACCCTCACCACGTGAGTGTCCCCGTGCCCTGCTCCTCGCTAGGGGGACTTGGTCATTCCTGGGCCACAACCATGTCTTTCCATCCTTCTTGTTGTGGGAAAAGACGCAGGAAAGAACAGTGGGGGCTTTCTTTGAGCATCCCAGACCTCATCCTTCACCTCGCTCTGCCTTTCAGGTATGTGCCGTGGAACCTGCACGAAAAGGAGAGAGGGAAGTTTGACTTCAGCAAAAACCTGGATCTGAGGTGAGAGGGACAGAGAGCTCTGTTATTAAACACTCCTGTGGGAGGGGAGGCTGAAGCTGTTATTTCCAGCCGTGCCTTGATCAGGCAGTGGGGACTCCTCGTTCCTTCCCTGCCTTTGGAGTCCTGGGAATCAGTTGAGCACCAATCCAGTAGAGTTACCTCATCTGGCAGTTCCCTTCTGATGTGGCAGCTGAATTTGATGGTGATTGGAGTGTTGGGAGTGGGGATTCTGCAGGCAGACAATAACTCCTCTGTCTGCACCCCCAGGGCCTTCCTGTCGCTGGCAGCCAAGAACGGCCTGTGGGTGATCCTGCGCCCTGGACCCTACATCTGCTCCGAGTGGGACCTCGGGGGCCTGCCCAGGTGAGTGTGGAGATTGTTCAGTTCAGGAAAACACGAGGGTCAAACAAATCCCAAGCTCCTGATCAGACAGTCCAGGCTTCTTCAGAGGAATTCCTTTGGAATGGCTGCTGCTGGATGGGGATATTTATTTCCTGTGTCCCCAAAGCAGGTGAATACTCATTATCTTATTGAGCTCTTCTGATTTTTTTTTTATTTTGAGTATTTAAAATAATAATTGTTTTATGGTATAATGGTTACAGCAAGAAAACAAAATTGGGGGAACCCATCTTGCTGTTGCACCTTGACCCTGTAAACACGAACAGGCTTTGCAGCTTGATGTAAAAATTTGCTTCATCTGAGGTCTATTTTAAAAGTCCTACTTGGAATCTGCATTATGGGGCTGGTAGAAATTAAACCCCACAGCTTTTGCAGCTCTGCTGTGTTTTCCTGAAGCACACAGGCTGCTGTGAGAGCCTCTGGGACCAATGGGGCTTGCCTGGATCCCATGGAGCCAGTGCCAGGTTACCTCTTGTTGTCCTTGCCTACACAAACCTCGATGGAGAGAGACACTTGGGGATTATTTATTTTAACCTTTTCACTTTTCACTTGCCTTTGGCATCAGATTTCAGATGTCAGGGACTGACTCCTTACCCCTCACGGCCAGAGCCAGAAGCCAGCTCCACCTTAGGTTACGGGAGGTGCATCTGTTGTCAGTTGTTGTCACATCTCCCACGCATTTTTTTATCAGACAGATTCAAACTTCTAATGAAGAGCAACAGTGCTATTCTCATTTTACAGCTAAAGAGGAGATGATTTTGTAAGCCCACCAAGCTGCATTTAGCATGGAGGAGTTAAGTTTTTTCAGGCCTTTGAAAGTGTTTTAGTCAAGGCCTCATTTTGCAGAGAAAAGGAAGATACAGGCTCGTTCCCCTTAAATTGTTACAGCATTATGTTGTTCTGCTCTTCAACAAATTGCCCTTTTTTCTGTTAACTCCCAGCAGAACCCAGCCTTGTAAATCAGCAGTAGAAACAATGGGAGCAGTTACAGAAATCTTTGTTTTGAGAAAGGATTGGGTTATTTTGAAGGAGCCCTTGGTCACAGAGTGCCCTTGGGAATGCAGGGAATTCACTTCAGGGTGATAAGAGGGATAAAATGTTACTGGTAGAGGTGATGAAATGAGTTTAGGCCTGAAATGCAGAACTAAAAGGAGAGGAGGAGATGGGGAATTGGAGCCTGGATTGATTTGAGGTGGACTCGTGGTGTCCTTCCCAGCTCGGGGTGTCAGGAGTGCACGTGGGCTCGGCCAGGTGACACCAGTGACTGATGGCAGCGGGTGGAACACCTCTGCTTGCCTGGACAGGGGTCTCTGACACATTCCCTGTCCTGCTTTTCCCCAGCTGGCTGCTGCAGGACCCCGAGATGCAGCTGAGGACGACGTACAAGGGTTTCACGGAGGCCGTGGACGCTTATTTCGATCGCCTGATGCGCGTGGTCGTCCCTCTGCAGGCAAGCGCCGTCCTTGTCCCTCCCCAGGCCTGCCCAGGGCACCGTGGGCTGTGGGACAGCAATAAATGCACCGGGTTTGGTGCAGGAGGGAGCCCAGGCTGCAGATCTCGGTGTTTGGGAGCACGGGAGGGTGGAGCTGAGTCCGTCAGACTCTGATGCGTCTTTCCAGTGCCAGCCATTGTGATTTTGATCAGAAATCATGCTGAACTCCTTCTTTTCTCCCTTTTGTCGCCCACAGTACAAGAAAGGAGGTCCCATCATTGCAGTGCAGGTGGAGAACGAATATGGTTCCTATGCCAAAGACCCAAACTACATGGCCTATGTCAAAATGGTAATGGTGACCCTTTCCTTGTTTCTGTGTCAGCCTCTCCATAAATCACCTTCCCTACAGTGTTTTCTGTTTTCTTTCAACTTCTGAGTGTGGTTTGAGAGATCCTTGAAAGCACCAGTGCCTTCTCCAGCTGCATTTTTCTTGGAGTGGAAGCGTTGGCACATGGCCCTCTCAGCAGGGATAAATCTGTGTTCCTGTGTCTTCCAGAGCAGGGGGTGGCAGGGAGCTGGGCAGTGTCTGTATTGCACAGCTGGCCTTGAGCCGTCACCTGCGGGTCCTGTTTTACCTCTCTTAGATGATATTTGATAAAAGGTTTCCCTTCGTTGACTTTCCTGGGAGGAAAGGTGACGGGAACAAGCCACCAGCACGCTCCTGAACTTGTGTAATCCGGGGCTCAGCACCAGGCAGGTTAATTTGCCTAATGCCTCCCTCAGCCCTGTCAAGAAGAGATTAAACTGTGCCCTGGCTGCTCGGAGTGAGCGATGAGGAGCTGGCCCGAGCCCAGGGAGGGCTGGATTATCCTGGTGGATCTCCCAGCAGCCTGACCTGTTTGTTTGCCCTCAGCACAAGTGCAGGGCAGGCAGATAACGAGATCTGCGGTGTCTCACAGGGTTTGTTGTTTCTTTTCTTCTCACTGAATGCTTGAAAGTGTTGCTGCACATGAGGGGGGTCACTCATCCAGTCTGCAGGATTATGGGATCCTTCTGGAACCCTTTGTGTAGCCCAGCTTCAGCCTGAGGCTCAGGCTGTCGATTGCTCAGGCTGTACAGAGGCTCTTCAGACAAATAAATCCCGTGGCAGCAGTGCAGATCTCCTTAGGGCTGTGCCTGCTCCTGCACCCACTCCATCCGTGGGGTGACTGAGCTCTGCTCACAAGGCTCTGTGTGAAGTGTAGACAAACAAATCAGAGATAATGCCAAGCAGGTGGTTTCCAGAACCGTAAAAGCACAGGACACAGAGGCTCTGGGGCTCTGAGCAGCCTGCAGGGCTGTCCTTGATTTTCCATAACTCAGGAAGAACAGAGCTTGTGCTGTTTCAGGCTTGTCAGGACAGATTCCCCTGCCAGGCCTGTGGGTGTATTTTTGCAGTGCTGTTTCATCATATTCTGGGATTGTGTGCAATTTCCATCTGAGGAAGCACAGAGCAGTGGTTGGAGATGGAAATGTGGGGAAGCAGGATTTGCAGGGATTCGTTTTTGGTCGGAGTGGGGTCTGAGGCGAGGCGGGGCTCCGAGCTTTGTTCTGCTTTGTGGCAAGGTGATTAATGCACATCCAGCATCCATGGCCAAGCTGCAATCTTCCTGGAATTCATGTAACCTGTTAAAACACCCACAACTCACACAAAACCCCAAATCCCTGTGCTTGCCTCACTCCTTGGGGTGCAATGCCTTTGCCTTCCAAAAGTAAAAGCCGTGGAAGGGTGTTTTGCTGTGACCCTTCCCACACAGAGCTGAGCTCCATTCCTGCCTCTCTGCTGCATCCCGGGAGGCTCTGAATGTGTGGCAGCTCTGCTGTTTCTCCATTTTGTGTTTACACTCAAAAGGAGGGGAAGAAACTCAATATTAATGCAGTGCTCAAAGAATTACCTGAGTAAAATTGGTCAGAAATTCCAGTTCTCCCCCAGCTGAATTTTGTCCGAATCCAGCATCTGTCCGGGTATAATTTGGTGCTGAGGGGTTGATAAAGTCCCCAGGTTGTCCCAGCTCTGCACTGGGTGTGTCTGTGGCCCCTGTGTTGCAGCGTTTCTCCAACACAGACACTGAGCTGTGCCCAGGTCTTCTCTTTGTGCAGGCAGGGGCAATAAACAAAGAACTTTATCACGTCGCACGATCAGTAATTTACACTGAAGAGGCCGAGGCCTTGTTCTCAGAGCTCCTGGGAGCTCGAGGAACAACTTCCAATGCAGGTACAGAGAAATGAGTGGTTAATTAACAACTAAGGATTCCTGATCTCTGCTTCAAACATCAGCCACTGTAAAGACCCAGCTGCAAGAGAACAATCCTCGTGTGTGCAGGTGGATTTTAAAACCTGAGACTGCTGCTTCCTCCAGTGCTGTAATGTTGAGTGATTATTGAATCGCTAAATTCAGTGATTATTGAAAATAATCTGGTACTGAGCTGTCCTGTGATGGCATCCCCTGGAAATCTTCCCTCTTTCCACCTCCCACTCTCAGGCAATCAGGAAGTCTGAACTGCTTTTCCTTTTTTTCCTTTCCCTCTTCCACCTGAATCCCTCCTTTGATGAAGGCAGTGAAGCTGTTTATTAAATTGATCTCAGAAGCTGAAATCCTGATGTTGGATGCATCAGTGAGAAACCCATCCAGCTTCCTAGAACAAAACCAGATTTTCCAGTTGTCTTTGAGCTGGGAAAAGCAGGCAGGGAAGCTTCAGGAGGAACAGGAGATGTCACAGGAATGCTGTGACCAGGTTACCCCACAGAAGGTGATACTTTAATGCTTTAATATCCTGGGAAATGCCAAACTCTGTGAACACAGTGGCTTTTGCTCTCCTTCACTTAGGCCCTGCTGAACAGAGGGATTGTGGAGCTGCTGATGACCTCGGACAACAAGAACGGGCTCTCCTTTGGCTTGGTGGAAGGAGGTGAGAGCCTGCAGAGGTCAGGGAGGGCTGGGCCCCCTGGGGAAGGAGAACAGAACATGCATTCACCCTCTGCACTCTGTGTTCTGTTTGTGACACCCAGGACAAACCCAGCCCCTTCCCAGAAGGGTTCAGAGGGGTTTATTTTCCACATAAAGCGTAACATTCTGTGAAGGATTGGACATCTGTCCTTCCCACCGAGCCAAGAGATGGCGGCACCCCTCATTTCTTAGTATTTCACCACATTACAAAGCTGAAAATGCTATTTATTGCTTCATTTCAATGTATATTAAACAATTGCTCAGCAGTTACTAACAGTAATAACTCATTCCTGAGGTAGCTGCTTTGCAATTAAAAAGAGAAGAAAAAAAATTCCATTAAAACTTTAATTCTGAATTCTACACTGAAGCAGTAAATTTAGCAGTGGTTTGTGGGGCAGCATTATCAGCAAGTTTATTTTGGGGTGCAAAGCCTCAGCTGGGTGAAGGAGGGTGGCAGATGTGCAGAATGCAGAAGAATGTCCATTTTCCCTCTTACAAAATATAATTCCAGTAAGTTTTTGAATGCTGCTTAACACCTTCCTCCTTTCCCCTGTGAAAAAATGGAGGTGCAGCTGCTTGAGTTTCACTGAGCCCTAAATCTGACTGTCTGGGGCCCTGATTCTCATAATTCCAGGTAATTCCAGCTGGGATTTGCTCTGCCCTTGGCCTCTGCTCTCCCCTGTGTCCCTGCCAATTGCCTGAGGTGTAACTGCTCCCGTAAATTAAATGTTTGCAGGTTAAAGCCTTTGAGTGCTCCTGTCACTCCTCAGTCATAAATAACATTGATTTTCCAATCTCACACATGGGGATGATTAAAGGGAAAGACTTTCCCCTCCTTTTTTTCTCTCCTTTCACTTTTCCATGTCACTGTGAGAGGGATAAATTCACTGACTGAAGTCGTGGGCCTTCACCAGCACGGCGATCTTGTCTTTTGGAATTTTTTTGGGTGTGCAGCAGTTTTCAGCTGTGACCACACAGAGTCACTCTCTGCCTGCCACGGAGCCGGCAGGAGCAGGGCTGGAGTGGGAATCCCTGCGTGCCCTCAGCTCCTGAGGGAATATTTGCTGCCCTTGAGCTCCTGCTGGTTTGGAGCTGTCTTTTGTGGTGTTCTCCTGCTGGGAGCTCTCTGATCCCGATTTCCCTGTTGGATGTCACAACATTCTGCTCATTACTCAACGTGTCACTGTCCAGATGTGTGGAATAACCAGGGCTCAAGGGGAAGAGCAGCAGGGAGCTGAGGAAGGGGCTGGAGGAGAGGCAAGGATCACTTCCCATCCCTGGGAGTGCCGGGTTGGACAGGGCTTGGAGCAGCCTGGGACAGTGGGAGGTGTCCCTGCCCATGGGATGGGTTGACTGAGGGTTCCTTCCCTCCCAAACCAATCTGATCCCAAGAATCCCCAGCTTTTTTAACCCTTTCTGGGTGACAAATAAAGCCTCTGGTGTCCCTCCAGGCTGTGGCTCAGTGACCATGATGGGACAACGTGGGTGTGTGTGGAGAGAACACCCTGTGAGCAGGATCAGTGAGGCTCTGGGGACTGGTTCTCTCTGCCATGGTGGGGCACCCTGGGTCTGTTTGGAGAGAACACCCTGTGAGCAGGATCAGTGAGCAGGATCAGTGAGGCTCTGGGGACTGGTTCTCCCTGCCACGGTGGGGCACCCTGGGTCTGTTTGGAGAGAACACCCTGTGAGCAGGATCAGTGAGGCTCTGTGGACTGGTTTTCTTTGCCCTCGTGTGCTGTTAATCTCTGTGAAAAGCAGAGCTGGGCCCGTTCTCCTCCAGAGCTGCCAGCTGATGTATCACACCAGTGCTAAATCCACGTTTGATTTTGTTCTCCCTTCATGTTTTCCGTGCTGAATCCTTCGGCTCAGCGCACTACACAGGTCAGCTTATTAAAATCAAGGTATAAATAGTGAGAAGTGAGCTTTTCCCTCTGTAAATATTCTGTTTGAAGCGCTCTGCCTGACACAACTGGGGCTGGGTTTGGTGCCAGCTCCCTTGTTAGAAGTTGGTTTTTAACGCCGAGTCGCAGCGTGGCTGCTGCGTTTGCAGAGTTTGGGAGGAAAATCAGCGTGCCCAAGGGCTGGGAGAGATGGAAATGGTTGAAATAGGTGCCAGGGGCTGAGACACTGCCCCCAGGTGGGTGTTTGCTGTCCTGAGGATGGGCAGAGGCACAGAGAACTCTCCCAGTTCCCATTCTCTGCGGTTCTCTTGTCCCGTGGCTGCTCTCGCTCACCCCCACGGGCATGGGAAGCTCTGAGGGATTGCCTGGGCAGTGCTTCCTGCAGCTCCAGCCTGGGAGAGCCCTGCGGATCCACTTTCTAATCAGTTTGCCTTGATGTGGTGCGTTTTAAGTGAGGATCTCAGTGCTTTGCAGGCTCTAATTAGAGCTGGTGACGCCCCAGGAGCGGCTCTGATGCTCTGTCTGTGTGATATCTCTGCACATGAGAGCTGGAAATGGCCTGTGAGTGTTCCCTGCCTGCTGTGGTCACTTGGATTCTGCATAGCAAGTGAGGGCTTTGATGGGGAATTTCTGAGGAGGTTTTTTGGGGGTTCAGACGGTGCTGCAGTTCCCTCCTGCTAAGATGATGCCCTGGACATTCTGGATGATTCTAAATGAATATATTTTTCTTTTCCCGCTAGCGCTGGCCACTGTGAACTTCCAGAAACTGGAGCCTGGGCTGCTGAAATACCTGGACACAGTGCAGGTAAGAGGCAGAAGCTCTTTGTTCATCCATATTTTCCAGCACCAGAAGTGAAGCACTGATACTCTCTTGGGGCTTTGTGTGTTGGTTTGGGGCTTCCTCCTCATTAGGCCAAACCCCTCTGGAATCAGGGAAGGAGGATTTGAGTATCCTGTTATCCAGCACCTCCTAAAAGGGCTTTTCACCCAGCTGTGCCCTGTGTTGGGCTGGTAGGTGTTACACTTCTTCGAGTGTCGATACCCAGAGCATCCAATGCACAATTTTCTGACTTTTCTCTTGAAGTTCCATCATCTTTTTCCCAAACTCTCTCACCCTGGTGCTGTGGGTGCTGTTTGCAAACTGCTGAGGTGCTGCAGGCTTTTCTGTGCTCTGTGATGGGTGTTCAGTGCCTCATTCAGTTCAGATTTATGAATTCTTAGTGTGTCGCTTGAGCATCTTTAACCCCTCTGTGCTGTCAGAGGTGTGAATCTGGGAGGGAATTAATTCATTGGCTCATGAACGCTTTGGCTTACTGAATTAAATTTTAAAAATACATTCTCCTGCATGCCTGTGAATAAGAAATATTGGTGTGAGAAGCATCCTGATTGTGATGAGGGAGGGTGAGGGAATGGCGAATTTTGGGGTTAGTGACAGGTTCTCTCTGTCCTTTCCCAGTGCTCCGCTTGCTCCAAATGAATGAAGGGAGCAGTCGGGATCTGCCCCCAGCCCTGATCAATTCTCCTCTCACCTCCTCCCTTGGCTTTTGCCTCGCTGGCCTGCTGGATGTTTAATCCCACAGCTTTCATTTGTTTTCTTTTCCTCTCCTGGCAAGAGAGGCTCTGCTGGAAGTGCTTTCACCTTCTTTAGCTCTTCCAAAATTCCCCAAACCCTGCAAACGAACAGAAGGTGGCACCTTCCCCTCCGAATGAACGCAGCACAGCCCCAGAAAAGCAGCTCCTGCTCTGCCACGCTAATTACGAGATAGGAAGCGTTTGTAGGGATTATGAAGCTGTTTTATCTTTTCCTCGGTGTGGGTTTTTGTTCCAGAAGGTGATAACATTCCTTCTTTGACTACTTTACCGGGGATGGATTGATTAAACTGTACATCCAAGAGCTGGAACGTTTAGGTGATTGCAGGCAGTTGTTTTCTCCTAATGAAACAAGAGTTCCTTTAATGTCACTTCCCTCGGCCAATTCCCGTGGCATCAGATAAAGCCCCTGTCACAAAAAGGGCCAGACTGACTGGAAATAAACCCAGGAGGCTGGAGGTGATGCCTGAGAGAGGGAGGCTCCCTAGAACAGAGGCCAGACAGGATTTAGAGAATAAACTGGGGATTTATTGCAGGGCCTTCAATAGGGACACCTCGGGCACTCAGAGCCTCTCCGGGAGAGGCCACAGCCAAGCTGGACCCCGGGGCACGAGTTTGCTCCACTTGGATCAGTTTGGATCCATTCCCAGCTCAGGGTTCATTCTCCAGTGACAATTGCAGGGGATGATGGAATTGAGCCCAAGTCTGTCCCCCCTTTTAGAGGCTCCGTTTCCATCTTTGGGGGCCTGGGCCAACGAGGTGTCCTTGAGTGCAGCCTGGAGAGGATTTGTTGTGTCTGAGCAGGATGGGAGAACAGGAGTTAACAAACTGTGTGGAGTTTTAGAGCTACACTAAAACAGCACAGGGTCTGAAAAATATAAAAACTGAATCTGAAGGCATCAGAGGGGCAGCCAGGCTGAGCACACATCGCCCTGCCCGGTGATAGGGTCAGGGTGGGGATCCTGCAGGAGCTCAGGGAGCTGGCAGCAGTGACAAACGGATCAATTGCTCGGTGTGCAGAGCCTTTAATAAAGACCTAATTCGTGCAGATTCCTCCCTGCCAGCTCCATATGCAGCATTAAAGAGGCATTAAGCAGCTCAGGGCTGCTGCTGTACCTTGGCAGGCGCTGGCTGCCCTGCACCTGCAGGCTCTCAGCTGGCAGCGCCGTGGCACACAAGCAGACGTTTATAAATGTGGGTTTCTCACTGAAACCAAACACCAACAGTTGGGTTGGGGTTTTGCTACAGCTCAGCCAAGCAGCAGCATCCCGAGCTGGCTGACAGCACCTGGTTGTGTGCTCTGCGACCAGCACAGACACAAAGCTTTGCCTGCCTCCTCTGGCCCACAACTTCTCTTTCCTCACACACCCAGAGCTCCTGAGGTGCCTTTCTGTGTGTGCCAGTGAAGAAAACTCTTTGTAAAACCACGTCCCCACGCTGGATTTGAGCAATGCTCCTCTAGAAAAAAGGGCTGAGTGCAGGGCTGCCCTGACTCTGTTTTAATTCTGTTTTTCTTTTGGCACAGAAAGACCAGCCAAAGATGGTGATGGAGTACTGGACCGGCTGGTTTGATAACTGGGGAGGCCCTCACTACGTCTTCGATGCAGATGGTGAGCACCAAACGCAGCACCAAACGCTGCTCTTGTGGAACATTTTGTGGTGAATTCCAGCCCCTTGTGAGTGCAGCGGCTTCTCCCTGGTTTAAAAGCTCATTAGGAAGGCTCCCGACTAAAAAAATAAACCAACAACTCCAGAACCCCCTGGGCATCTAAACTGCAGTGGAAACAGCTCTAGAAGACTGAACGACTCTCTCATCCTCCTGCGATTGTCTCTGTAATTGGGTCATTAGTGCTTCACTTTAGGAGTCTGACTGAGGAGTCCTTGCAACTCTGCTGCTTAAAAGCAAAATTCCTGCTGGAGTCCTCGAGCTTTACCCTTTTTCACTCGGAGCAGAGGATACCTGAATGAATTAATGCATCAGTGCTGCCCTTACTGAGGGCACGATCCAAATCACAACACAAATCACAGCACAAATCACTGGGACCAGAACGTGCCCGGCTGGAATCCCCGGCCCAAATTTTTGGTCTGTGCCCTCCCTGGCACTGCCCTTTTTGGTTTTTTTTGCAGAGATGGTGAATACCGTAGCGAGCATCCTCAAAACAGGAGCATCCATCAACCTCTACATGTTCCACGGAGGCACCAACTTCGGCTTCATGAGCGGGGCTTTGGAAGCTGACGAGTACAAGTCGGATGTCACCAGTTACGGTGAGTTTATTTTTCCTCCCTTCCCTCTGCTCCTTCAGCTCTGACCGCCCTGGGCCGGTGACAGTCACAAGCAGCTGCCCCTCCATTTCTTCACAGGGGAAAGGAGGAGGGTGCTAAGCAGCATTCAAAAAAACTTATTACAATTATAGTTTGTAAAAGGGGAAATGGACATTTTTTTGCATTCTGCACATCTGCCACCCTCCTTCACCCAGCTGAGGTTTTACACCCCGAAATCAACTTGCTGATGATGCTGCCCCACCAGCAACACTGGGAAGGGATCACACGACCCCTTTGTCCTGGAGACAGCTCAGAAGCAAATACCTGTCTAAAACAGAACTTCCATTGGTGTTTCCAATTCCCAACCCATTCCAGGAATTGGGGATTCCCTTATTCTGCATTGTAAATAGAAATTTCACAGATAACGGGTTGATATCTCTTCTTTCTAGGGAGAGATGGCAATCCAAGACAACATTTTTTAAATTTTACCAAGTCCAATTGTGCCGTAATTCTCTTTTCATCCCAACAGCCCTTGGTTAAATGGTTAATTGCTTACTTTAAATGGTTCATTGTTGACTTTATCCTGTGTGAAATTCTGGATACATGCAAATTGCACCTCTACAAGCTTGTTGCCCCTCGGTGAATGGCTCTTGTCTAAATTAAGGGATTTTTGTGGCTGTTTAGTGATGTTCACTGAGATTAGAGTGTGCAGATTTCCCTGCTATAGACATGAAAATCCTGCCCGGGGCTTTTATTTCTCGCACGGAGCCGTCCCAGAGCTGCTTTATGTTTTTAAAACACGTGCTGCCGTTGCAGATTACGACGCTGTGCTGACTGAGGCCGGGGACTACACATCCAAATTCTTCAAGCTGCGCCAGCTCTTCAGCATGGTCATCGGTAATGACACCCCTGGAGCCAAACTCTGCCCACCCTCGCTGGCACCTGGGGACTTGTTGAACCTGCCCCTTCTGCTGGGACTCTGCATGGCTGGGAATGAAGGGTGGGAGGGCCAAAGGAGGTCTGGAGGGATCTGGAATCTCGAAATCATTGTTTTGTCTTTGTTTTTGCATCGCAGGCCAGCCCCTGCCTCTGCCTCCCATGATTGAAAGCAAGGCCTCCTACGGTGCCATCCTGCTGCATCAGTACATCTCGCTCTGGGATGTGCTGCCAGCTCTTCTCCAGGTAGGGACGCCTCTTTTAATGCATCCCTGACCTAACAGGCATCAACTTTTAGGTGCCAAAGGCAGTTTGTGCTCTGCCTTGTTAGCCCACCAGGGTGAGGTTGGGGAATTTTTTCACCAAAGGCAGCAAATCTTTTATCCCACCTTTTTCACTGCTACTTCTGCTCTCTTGGAATTGCAGTTTTGCGAGTCTTGGCTCCTTTTTCTGGTGCTTTGGTGCAACTTTTGTGGGGTCAGGAGGGAATTTGGGTGGGAGCAGAGCTGGGGAGGCTCTCACCTGTGGCAGAGAGGAACACCAGCTGCCTCTGTGTGGTCTGTCAGTGTGAGAGGCCACTCCTAAAGTTTATTTTGCTTTTTCTGTGCAGCCTGTCAAGTCCGAGCTCCCTGTGAACATGGAGAACCTGCAGCTGAACGACAGCGTGGGGCAGCCCCACGGGTATGTGCTCTACGAGACCGTCATCTTCGGGGGCGGCCACCTGCACACCCGGGACCATGTCCGGGACCGCGCCCAGGTAGGGCTGATGCCAGGATTCAGAGAATAAAATGGGGATTTATTGCAGGGCCTTCAATAGGGACACCTCGGGCACTCAGAGCCTCTCCGGGAGAGGCCACAGCCAAGCTGGACCCCGGGGCACGAGTTTGCTGCACTTGGATCAGTTTGGATCCATTCCCAGATCAGGGTTCATTCTCCAGTGACAATTGCAGGGGATGATGGAATTGAGCCCAAGTCTGTCCCCCCTTTTAGAGGCTCCGTTTCCATCTTTGGGGGCCTGGGCCAACGAGGTGTCCTTGAGTGCAGCCTGGAGAGGATTTGTTGTGTCTGAGCAGGATGGGAGAACAGGAGCTCCCAGCGCGTGGGGAGTGTGAGAGTTCCACACTAAAGCAGCGCAGGGGCTGGGAAATAGAAAAGCCAAATCTTAAGGCATCAGAGGTACAGGCTCCTCAGGGACCCCCTCACCTTGGCTGGAGGCAGGAAATGGGGGAAAACACGAAATTTTAGATGAGTTCTGTGATTCACTCCTTCCAGTTCTCAGCTAAGCCCCAAACTTTTATAATTTCTAATTAAATTTCCACTTCCAGTCTGCTAAAACTTGTAACACCTTTAAATATCAAAATGTTGAAGGGTCTGAGAATATTTGGATTATTTTATTCCCACCTGAACTGCCAGTGACACAGTTGTGGACACTTGAGCTCTGGTTTCAAGCAGAGAGAATCTCCTCGCTGAATGCTGCTGGAGTGATGTGATTGTGACAGGATTGATGAGTGGTTGCTCTGGTCTCTGTGCTCTGCTCTGCAGGTGTTCGTTAACACCATGTACGTGGGGGAGCTGGACTACAACACCGTGGAGCTCTCCATTCCTGAGGGACAGGTGAGCACTGCAGATCCCTCGGTGGGAGGACAGCAGGGTCACCAAAGGGGGACAGCTCTCAGGAAAACACCTCCTAACCCAGACCAGCTCAGTACCCCAATCAAACGCCCTCTCACTAGTGAAATTCTGGGATTTCACTGCCATGTCATGATTGAAAGTGGGGTTTGAATGCTTTTCCCTGGAGAAAATTCAAATTATTGTAGTCCTTGCTGCACGGAATTTGCAGCCTTCTTACCTCAGCCCCAACATCGAGTACCTGTACCCTGTTTGTGCAGATTAAATCCGGGCAGGCTTCATTTTCCTTAGCACAAAGCAGGTTTTAAGGGGATTTGGAGGCTTTAGGGTCTCAAATTAAATGAGGGGGAATGTGTCTCTTTAGCTCTGAGAGCAGAGTTACCCTGGCAGGAGTTGGCACTGGGAACAAGGTATTGACTGAGCACATTTTGACAGAGCTGTGGTGGCTCTGGGAGCGGGTGAGCGGGAGGATGCACTCAAGGCTAGTGGGAGAGTTTATGCCATGAGCCTGTCCTGTGTCAAACTCCATTTCTGGCTCTGTGGGCGGTATCAAAGCGGGAATTAACAATTCAAGAGGGGAAAAAAACCAACAAAACCCCAGCAAGCTTCTGTGCAAAGGCTGCGAGTTCCTCACTGTCTGCAGCAGAGAACTTTAAAGTAAATTCATAAATTGCAGCTGCCAAAGGTCGTGATGCCACTTCTACTTTTAAACACCCCCAGTGGACGCTGCTGAGGATGAGGAGGGATGGGTGCAGCTGATGCCTCTCCTGTTTGTTTCCAGCAGGGCTTCCGGCAGCTGAGGCTCCTGGTGGAGAACCGCGGGCGCGTCAATTATGGGCTGGCACTGAACGAGCAGAGGAAAGGTGGGTTTGGGTCGGTTCTGTGCTCCCAAACTCTCCCAGAGACCTCTCAGAGTGTGAATGCCGCAGAACTGTCTCTGTGCTTTGCTCTGGTGGGGCTGGGCAGGACTGGGAGTGGGTGGGAAATGCTGTGAGGGAGGGGATGTGTCAAAAACCATCCTCAGCCCCTGTCTGGAGCGGCCAGAGGAAAAGCAGAGGCTGCTCAGTGCCCTGCGCCGAGGTTTGTTTTATCAGGGTACAGCTCAACCCCGGGCTATCAGGGAGTCTTGCTCTGCTCCAGGTTTCCTAGGTGATGCTCAGCTTCCCTTCCTCTCGCTCTGTGAGCCTGTAACTTCACACGGAGGGAAGGGAAACACCTTTTTTAATCTGTGTTTTCCCCCGGGGGGTTGATATTGGAGGATCACACCGTTTAAAAGCTCACGCAGAGTCAGGAGGAGGGAACTGCATCCCCTGTGGGCAGAATTGACTGAAACGCTCGAGCCTGTCACACACAGCGGTGAAGCTGGGAGAGGCTGATTCTATTTTCGTGCGGGAACTGCGTGCAGGAGCTCTATAAAACAGATTAATGGAGTTGGGCACGTGACTGCATCGATCTCAGTTAATGCAGAAAAGTTGCATAAAGCTCAGTGCCTCGGGTGCAGTCCTGGGATCGAGAGACTGGATCAGGACCCCGGGAGGCTGG